>SNQJ01S0215241.1:6667-20754 GCA_010110895.2 Picea sitchensis
ACACTTCATCTTTTGATTTCAAAATGTAAGCCTAGGTTTTATGAGAATAGTCATCAATAAAAGATACATAGTATACATACCCATCGATGGAGGATGATGGAATTGGGCCACACACGTCTGAGTGAATGAGCTCTAGGACTCCTATTGTTTTATTGTCTCTCTTCAGAAAGGGGTTATTGATGTTATTTCCTTGTGCACACCCATTACACACACCTTCATGGTCAACCTTGAGTTCTGGTAGACCTGTGACTGCCTTTCTTACATAAGGAAATGCCTTGTAGTTGATGTGGGCTAATCTTCTATGCCAAAGTTCACATGGATTCTCAATGGTGTGGGTCATCGCTTCTTCTGAGTGACCCTTTAGCTTATACAAGCCACCTTCTTCTTTTCCAATAACAATTGCTTCTTCCATGGTGTTTCCTTTGGCCCACACAAAACATTCTCCATCTATGAAGGAAACTCCGAAGCCTTTATTTTCTAAAGTTGATATGGAGAGTATGTTCTTTGAAAAACCTAGTACATATAGTACATCCTTCATCTTCATTGGGGTCCCTGAATTAATCTTGTAATTTGATTCTCCTACTCCCTTGATAGGATATTGATAATCATCTCCAAGTGTAACTTTCTGAGAAAAAATATTTTTTGAAAGGCAAGAGATAATGTCTCTTTGACCTATCATGTGCTTGGAAGCACCACTATAAATAAGCCAAGTGTCCTCACCAGGTGATATTGATCCTAAGAGGGCAGAGATTAAGACATAGTCTTCAATTCGTTCTTTTATCATCTTTGTGGGTGGCTCTTCATATTCAAATGCATGGGAATGGTGCCTCTTGTTTTTCCTCTTGTATCCTTCTCATCTAGCTAGACAATATTTCACAATATGTCCCATATTGTCACAATGGTAACATTGGTAGGATGAGAAATCTTTTTCTCTTCTTTGTCCTTTCTGAAACTTCTGGAATCTCCTTGGTTGAGATTCTTTATGTATGAATTTGTTTTGGGGGTGAGACTCCTTATGATTTTATATCTGGAAGTAAGACTTCTTTCTTCCTCCTTTAGTGTGAGTAGCTAGGGATTGATTGATCCAAAAATTAAGCTATTACTAATTAATTGCAAGTTAGTTTAATGTATTTTATGCATCGGATCGTTAAGAATGAAAAATACATAAAACTTATTATCTTGTTGTGGAATATCAAATGTGACTTTTACTTGATTCTTATCGATGAATAAAGAGATCAGCCATTAATATCCATGATACAAATTAAGATAATAGAACAGAAAAATAGAAAGAGAAATGGGGACAAGAGGTTGATAACGGAGTTCACCAATCGTTGGCTACGTCTCTGGGCCCGCTTCCAAGTGGAGGACCTCTTTATTGCTCTTTAAAATGCTCAAAGTTATCTTACATAGGCTCTTTGTTGTTACATAATGTGCTTCAGATCTGTTGTTCAATACCTCCTTGCTCAGATTCAAGCATGCTCCATCAAATTCCTCTCAAAAACATGGCAAAAATGCCCCTCAAAACATGAGAAAAGGCCAAAATTTACAAACTGCCCCTTCAAAACCCTGCATCAAAAAGTCTCCTCAAGGCTTCAANGATGAGAAATCTTTTTCTCTTCTTTGTCCTTTCTGAAACTTCTGGAATCTCCTTGGTTGAGATTCTTTATGTATGAATTTGTTTTGGGGGTGAGACTCCTTATGATTTTATATCTGGAAGTAAGACTTATTTCTTCCTCCTTTAGTGTGAGTAGCTAGGGATTGATTGATCCAAAAATGAAGCTATTACTAATTAATTGCAAGTTAGTTTAATGTATTTTATGCATCGGATCGTTAAGAATGAAAAATGCATAAAACTTATTATCTTGTTGTGGAATATCAAATGTGACTTTTACTTGATTCTTATCGATGAATAAAGAGATCAGCCATTAATATCCATGATACAAATTAAGATAATAGAACAGAAAAATAGAAAGAGAAATGGAGACAAGAGGTTGATAACGGAGTTCACCAATCGTTGGCTACGTCTTTGGGCCCGCTTCCAAGTGGAGGACCTCTTTATTGCTCTTTAAAATGCTCAAAGTTATCTTACATAGGCTCTTTGTTGTTACATAATGTGCTTCAGATCTGTTGTGCAAGACCTCCTTCCTCAGATTCAAGCATGCTCCATCAAATTCCTCTCAAAAACATGGCAAAAATGCCCCTCAAAACATGAGAAAAGGCCAAAATTTACAAACTACCCCTTCAAAACCCTGCATCAAAAAGTCTCCTCAAGGCTTCAAAAATCTTGTTTTATATAGATTTTGAGGCTCAGATGAAGAATCTCAACTTCCCTCAAGATCTAGCCTCTTTTTGGGATCAAATCCCCCTTCAAATGGTCCAAAATCCTCAAAAAAACCATTTTTTGGGCTAAATATCAGTCAGAATCAATTAAAAATACATAAACAGGGTTAAAAACCCACTTTTAACTTTAGGATAAGGTTAAGCCCCCAATGGACGGGCGCACGCCCCCAAATAGGGTCACATAACACCATCAAACCATGGGTTGGGCTTAGCCCCAGCCCCCTTCCACCCACATAGTAATATATGTGGCGCATTGGTGTTGGGGCTCTATCCAAGTTCTTGACTGGGTGGTGGTAGGTCATGGGTTCAAAACCCATGGACTCCTTAAACCATTTTTTAACATAATCACCAAACTACGGGGGGCCACGTGGCACCACCCCATTTGCCCAATGCATGCCATGTGTCAACCGACGGTTGGTCCACCATCATTGCCCAGTCACTCCACTGTCATGTTGCCACATGTCACCACCTACCTCTGCCACGTCAGCATGATGACTGTGCCTGCCACCTATACGAGCATGCCACTTGTCACCCTTTCAGTGGTGACACGTGTCACCTTCGGGTTGGTCCACATCAGTTGTACGACCCACTATACCTCTACCACATGTCATATCCAGAAGCTTCCACATCAGCAGTGATGATGTTAGCATGATGATGTCAGCATGTTTCCATGCTGACATCAACGTTGACTTTTGACAGTTGATCTTTGAGTTTTTACCTGTTTGGGTTTTCGATCAGAACGTGATAACTCTCTCATACAGAGCCCATTTGAGGAAGTAAATATACTGTCGAAATCAACGCGACGAGACGGATGCAATGGCACCTGTTTCATTCAATTCTGAGAACCTTGATTTTTGAGCATTTTTTTAGCCTGGGGAGCCTCCTAGATCATTGATCTTCATCTCTTGATAGAAAATCTTCTCAGTTAGCTACTCTTGATTCTTCTTGAATACAGTCTTCCCAAAGACCATCAAATTGTAGTTTATCCTTTCTGGCACAAATAGTTTGGATGAATGCATCCCAAGGTATTTTGAGACCATTAAGGGTTGTCATTATGATTTTGTCTTCGTCTATAGTGTCTCCAATTGCTTCTAGTTTTTCTTTGAATTGTGATATTCTGGAGATATATTCTTGGATTGTTTCTCCTTTCTGCATCCTTGTATTCTTGAGTTGAGTTCTTAGATTCATCTTCTGATTTATGTTCTTTACTTCATATAATCTAGTTAGGGCATCAAACATTTCTTTTGGAGTCTTCTTTGAAGACACTTGAGGAATCAAGTGATCTTTGATAGAATCCACAATGATTCTTTTGGCCCTAATTGTGTCATTTTGGTGTTTTGCTTTAGCTGCAGCATCAGTGGGTTCTGGTACATCTTCTCTAATGAATCTTTCTAGGTAATTCTCTTCAAGAATGAGTCCAATCCTATACTTCCAAGAACGGAAGTTTTCCACACCCTTCTATCTTGTCAGCAAGCTTAGTGCTTGCAGACATCTTTTACCTGGAGCTTGGAAAATGACCAAAAAATGAAAATGCTTAGAATTGAATTTTGAACTTACCAGGAGGTGCACTTGGTTTAGGCGAGTAGTCTGGTGTGGTTAGATTTCAGAAAATCCAAATTTTTCCCCTTCAAACTTGACCAACAGCTTTCTGAACTGGTGCTTCTGGTTTTCTAGTACTTCTGTTTTTTTGTTACTTTTGGTTTCCTGGTACTTCTGGTACTGGTAAAAACTAGGGTTTCACTCTTCGGGAGTTCTATCCACTGAAAAGGTGTGTTGAAGGTGCCAAATAATTCCTTGGGCTAGGGAACACTTTTTATATGACTTTTGGGCTGAAATTCCTCTTCAATAAAAAGCCTTAATTCCCTTGTATGACAACAGTGATGTTTTTCTTTTTCCTATGAAAGATGCTTTCTTCAACTCAACTTTGATACCATGTTAGAGTTTAAGCTATTATTAGGTTTCTTTTCAATTTACCATATAACCATAACATAGATAGGATCAATGAGAGAGACACAATCACAAGAGAAACATCATTATCTTGGGAAACCCTCATGGCGGAGAAAACCTAGCAAAAACTTCCTTAATATAGATAGCCAATACAATGCGAAGAGAATAAACCAAACACTATAGAAAATCCTTTCCCAAGTAATGTGCCTCTCTCTCTTCCTTCCTCTCCAACTACAGCTCCAAACTTGTGCTTTGGATGATCGAATGAGTGAGTGTGTAAATGAGGCATTGGCCTCCTTTATTTATACAATCTGGCAAGTGTTGAAAGGAAGTGTCTTTTCACTGGCAGAGTCGACTTCTCTATCTAGTTGGTTAGAACCACTTTAATTTATTCTGGGGTCCGACTTCTCATTTTGCATATTACAATTAGGGTTTGACCAAACCGCAAAAGGGGATTTGGTCATTTACAATGCCCGGCATGATAAATCCACAAAAGGGGATTGATATAATGAATAATACATCAATAATAAATAGAATACTCTTTGCAATTTCAATATTTCAACACTTATGTTGTAATGGAATTGCATCGCTCAAAAGATCCTAGACACCACAACATTCATAGCACATACATAATCATGCCGAAGAAGAATATTGAAATATAAAGGGCCTGACACCACTAACAGATCGACCAGGAAAATATTCCCACCTAACGTAATAGGAAATTGAGGAAGAATCCCCAAACATTTATTAGGTCTTATGTCGAAAGCCAGCAACTCACTAGTAGTTGACACAAGTTTGGGAAAACCCAAAGTTTTCCAATCTAAGAAGGATAAAATACTTGTAGAAGATCCTTCATCTACAATGCATCGGTAGATACCAATTGAATTAAATTTAACCATTATCTAGAAAGGTGCAGAAGAAGGAAGGCAAGGCTTAACAAAATAATTCCAAACAAAGGAAACCATCCTAGGACTTAGAGGGAGCACACTTAAAGAGAGTGGAATTCCCCATTGTTCAGAGGGTATTGAACTGGAAATGCTAAAGACATGGTTTAAATACACATCACTCCTCAAAAGAAGAGTGGGATCGACCTAACATTGCATCGATGAGATCACTTCATTAGACTCGTCACTCTCCAAGAGAAGAGTGGGATCGGTTGAAAATTTCACTGACACGACCACTTCCTCAACCATTGGTTTAATAGCATGCAATAAAACATGGTCTAAAGATGCATCACCCCCCAAAATAAGAGTGGGATCGACTGAAGATTGCATCGGGTTGACCACTTCCTCAACCATCGGTTGAATAGGTTGCTTGGAAACTGAAGATGACTCAGAACTAGAAGGGTCATCAAACAAATACCACAGTCTTAGTACCTCTAGAATACTAGGTCATATGTAAGTAAGGTGATATCCCTTGCAAATATTACAAGGGGACTTGGGCTTACATCATATTCATCTAGGCCTCTCAACAATATCAATGCCCCCAGCGTGACTTGTAGTGGCTAGGTGTTGGTCTCCAACATGAATCGTAGAGATTGACGAATTGATGCTAGTATGACTCACAGTGACTGAACTTGTGCTCCAAGAATGACTTAGAGAGGCTAGTGACATGTTACTAGTATGACTTGGAGTGACTGGACTTTTTCCCCCGGCATGACTTGCAATGGTTGGTTGTATATCTCCAACATGACTCACAGAGGTTGGTGAACTAATGTCAGTATAACTTTTAGTGACTAGACATGTGCCCCCGGCATGACTCTCAGAGGCTGGTGACATGCTTCCAGTATGACTTGTAGTGACTGGACTTTTTCCCCCAACATGTCTTACAGCGGCTAGTTGCAGATATCTAACATGCCTCGCATAGGTTGGTGACTAATCTCTAACATGACTTGTAGGGGTTGGGAACTTCTTCTTTCTCTTACTCTTCCTGTTCATTTTAGACTTATGGTTACTAGTAGCTAGACTTTCACTAGAAGAGGGGGAAGGAGGAGAAGTAGACTTCACTATTGCAAAATATAAAGGGTCAACATGCATTCAATGCCCATGACATAAGGTGCTTATCTAAGAAGAATCAAGAGCATTTGGGACATTCAGAGTGGTCCACAACCAAACCAGTAGTCCAACATTCAACCCAATAATGTTCAAAGTGGCCATCAAGGGGGAACCAATGTTTCCAAAGAAAGGAAAAGCACAAGAATTCCCTTAGGCATGGGTTCCTTGGTTGGTATCTCCAAGAAAATTTTCCATGACATTCTTATGCACAAGTTCGTCCCTTGTGGGATTTTTCACGTCTAAAAAAGTCTCACACACTTAGTCTAGTGAACCAATGTTATAAAAACATACACCTTCTAGGAGGCGACTCCACACTTTCAAGAGAAATACCAGGGATCCTTCTTGACTAGCAGAGTGATTGGTCGATCACCTTGAATCAACAATCCAAAAACAGTGATATATACACAACCTAAGGCCAACTATACAAAGAAACACTCCACTAAGAAGTCTTAAGAGAAACATTGCAAACAAACTAATTCTCCAAAAATTCAGCCCAAGTGGATAAGGTCCTAAGTCCAAAGGAATGAAAAAGTGGAAAGGGACCTTCCAGAAACCAGTACGGGTTGATCAAGTCTCGATACCGATGAACAAAGGAGTGAGAAGAAGTTACCCAGACCTCCACTTATCATCCCTACCTAGTCCAAGTAACCCTTGCTTCGTAGGGAACTCTCTAGGGGTATTGATAATATAATACAATGTTTGTCTCACGTACCATAGAAAAACCCCCACAATCATCCCTGAGATACCTAGGAAAATCAACTAAGGATTCCAACTCGCAGTCAACATACAGGGGGTATAGTCGAAAGTCGGGATCAAATGTATTGGAAAGGTAACAAATATCAAAGCTCTAAAAGCACTTAATCTCAAGGAGGTATGGGTACTAGCGAAACCCCCAAAATAAGATCTCTCTGCAATGCTCAGTCAAGCCTCGGAGGGGTTGTCTCCTTGACTCTTCCTCACGTGACCTTGTGGTTAACTCTTGTGTTAGAGAAGGCTCTCGGCTACTTATATGACAGTTGGATTTGATTCTCCCTATCTAAAACTCCTATGTTTATGCAATGGCCTTGGAGATTTATTTCCCCAATCCTAATCTGAGGCCCTAACCCTAACTTGTTAATGAACCCTAGCAACAAAGTCTACTAAGTTTTAAGTTTAGAGTTCATTTTAGCAGTTGTTTTTTACTCAAAGGATATGAAAGTGAAATTGATGTTGTTTGAGACTCTTAAAAAATGAAACTTATAAGAACACTAGAAAAGAAAACTTTACACTAATTATTCAATGAAAAAGAGTTTCAAAAAACAAAAATGCATGAACAATCTTTCAAACCTTGAAATGCAATGTTTTCTCTTTCTGATGCAAAATGCATAATGAAGCCTTCTGAGAAAAGAAAAAGAAACAAACACAAAGATGTTCTTTGTTATTTTTCCTTTGAAATGTTTTCAATATGAGAAGAAAACAAAAATCCTATGCTAATATCTTTTTCTTTTTCAAATATGAATCAAAACAAAGAAACAGATAGAAAGAAACCTAACTAGCAAAAGACTAGTTTTTTTTTTTTTTTTCTTCTTCTTTCAACCAAAGAAAATATTACCAAAATACACTAAAAGAAAGAATTTTTTGTGGTTTTATGTTTTAAAAATCCAAGGAAATCACAAAATAAAAGTCTTAAAGTTAAATACAAACTCAAGTTTCAAATATGATCACAACAACAACCATGAAACCAAAATCCTGAGAACAAGACTAGTCTTAAAGTTATGCAATCCAATGGATAAAACAAAGCCAAAGAAGGATCAAAACAGGGCTTAAAAAGGGTTGAAAAACAAGCAAAAAAGTCACTTTTTTGCAGGCATATGCAACTCTCTCCATTATAGGTCACATATATAATCTCTTGTACACACCTTTGATCATTTTAGGGAACATATATGACCTCGTGTACGCACTCTACTCTTATATTAAAAAGTGTACTTGTACATATCTGTTGTCAAATGCAAAAGCGTATACACTATAAAAATCTGACAAAAGATTGGAAAAAATAGATCTAAAACCCAAAATACAAAATACAGGTGAGAGATCAAAAGAAATCCAAAAAGGAATGGAAACCAAAAATCAAATACAATAATGACTCAGAACAATAGAAGCATCAAACACCCTTGTTTTTCTTTTAATTTTATAAACCAAGACTGTTGAGGACACAATAAGAAAGCAAAAAATCTCAGGAGGACGCTCAAAGACCAATATAAGACCTTGGCCAAGAAAAAAGGAAAAAACACCTCTTTAAAATAATTTTATGCATTTTTTCCAAGGCAGGGTGCTATGTACATGCCCTACCCTCTTACAACTCGTGTATGTACATGTCTGTCATTGAATAACAACGCGTACAGTACCCATAATTTCAACAAAAAAGAAATAAAAGACTAGACTCAAGGACTAAAAATAAAGGCATGGGTTTCTAAAATATTAAACTCGACAGTAAAATCAAGAAGCAACCAAGAAAACCAAATAAAATCCATGAAAGCACCCTATATTGACCCACAAAGGAGATTAACTCCCTAGTATGGTCGCTAGTTCTGCTTTTAGGGAAAACTCCCCTATAGTAGTGGGCTTATTGCAACATACTAATGATCATACAAGAAGCAAATTCCATAGCGAATACTTAACAAAGATATTATAACCAAATTCAAAGGAAATAACTAACTATTGGGAGAAAGAGAAAGGTCAACTCACCAGGATTAACTCACCAGGAGTCCAATGATTGATGTCGTTCATGATTGTTGGAGTCTCTTCACTCTTTTCCAATGGTTCCTCTGCAACATGTAAGAACCTCAAACAAGCATACCTATACAGAGTGGTAGTTATACTAATAATTACCCATTAGTCCTATGAAAATGATGGAAAGATCGGAGAAATTAGTATTCTATGAAGAATATATAAAAGAATTGCATATTTAATCAATACCACAACAATACACTTTGAAGGAATGAGTTTCTATATTAGTGATGAAAAATAGTTAGGTAGTTATAGATTTTACATGTCTGGTGCAGCATTTCCCTGTTGAAAGACATCCCGGATTCCTCTACCTGACTCCTAATATAAGGGTTGGTTTTGACTCTGAGTTCACCACGGACCTGAAGAGAATATTTGAGAGACTCTTGGTCAGATAAGTTGGTGATTATAAGGAGGCTAGAAACAAGGGTTTCCAAGTCAAAAAAACAGTAGCATTGGGGATATGTATGGGCTTATAGACTTGGTGGGGATAGCCAAATAGATGTTTTATTTAATGTGCAAAATATCATTCATTTTTCCATGAGGAAAATGATCCTTTTATGCACTCTCTAGTGGGATAGAGATGGTTGAGTACGGGTAAAAGGAGTTAGGAAACTAACCAAACCCATAACTCAACATTTAATTAGGAATAATTGTATATTTTTATCATTTATTATCATATGTGTGGTTGTCCCTTGAATATCCCACATATACACAAGTTGCATAACTGCTAGGGAGCCTACATCCTCCAAAAAAATGTTTTTTAGAAGGTCTCAAGGAGGTATGGGGAATAATTTTATATAAGTAGAATAGGGATTAGTCCAACAAGAGAATCAACGCTACAATGGTGGAAACTGACGCTATAACACCTATAAAATATCTAAAAGAAAACAAAAAACACAAACGAATTTTCCAAAGGCCGATATGGGTTGATTAAGTCCCCAGACCAATCAATGAAGGAGAGTGTTAATCCCTAAATAATGGCTCATTACCCCTTAATTGGGGCATATTACATTAGTAATGTTATTTTATTTATGTCGGCTTTAGTCCATTAGCTATAATTATACCTCCCAGTCTCCTATATATACCAAGGAGACATTTTCATTTGGAATCATCTTGTAATTGTACATTTATGTGGGCATAAGGAGGTTGCCCCCTCAAAGAGGCTTATTATCTAAATTTCTCTCTTTTTCAAGGCGCAGTTGAGTACTTGTGCAGGGTTTTCTATGCTATATTGATATTTGTTTCTTAACATATGGTATCTAAACTCAAGGTCTTGGGGTTTATTTGCTACATCTGAGACACCTTGTAATTTTCGCTTAACTTGTTTTATACAACGTTTTAGAAGGAATATCTTAGACAATGTGGTATACGGATAAAGGTACGTTGAGTTAAAATTTAATATCCTGAGGTATATACTTTAGGAGATACATTTTTTGTAAGATAGGGTTCTAGAATGTATAAAGCTGAGTCATTTCAGAATTTTCTCTATAAAAATGTTTATGTAACATTTAGACCCTGAACTCTGGAAGCTATTCACATAAATTAGTAAGGTATCTTTGGTAAACATTTCATCTTCTAGTTCATCTTTGCATTTTGTAGATACACTCTGTGGAGATAGGATGAGGTGTCGACTAGTCTCAGAAAGTGTTCAGTGGAAACAATCATAACTTCTTCCTAAAATCCAAATTTAATGAGGCCAAATTACATTGAAAGTGGGCAGTCTATAGTATTTGGTACGATTACATTGAAAGTGGACAGTCTATAGTATTTCTGGTACAAGTTTCAAAATTTTATATCAATTATTTTATGTGGGGAACGCTATACAAGTGAGATCTCCTGGAAAGGCCAAAAATCAAAAATTTGTGGGGAAGTTACTGTAAATTCCACTTGGCAAATCCAATTTTGATTAGAACTGTGGAATTGCAGAGAAGAAATATCAGAGAAATACAAAAAATAAAGTTTCATATCCAGAAGGTCCAAAACTTTGGAGATACAGCAGAAGAAAGATTGTCTAGCAGAACCATCTCAAAATCAAGGTTCAAAAGTGATGCTTGTCCAACATGCCACCCAAAAAGGGAATTTCTACACCAAATAAGCTTCCAAACAATCCTACATGGACTCTTGATGAACGTGAAGAAATGCGTAGGGACATAAATGATTTACAAAAGAAGACAGTAACAAAAGATGAACTACAAGAGATGATGGAAGGTTTAAAAGGGGAGATCATGGAAGGATTGAAAATTTTCCTAATAGAGAGGACACCTGAAAGTGAAAATGTATCCCATGAAATTCATGATGAGGACACAAGGTGTAACACCCAGTTTCCCCCAGTCTGTAAATATAACTTTATTGGCCAGGAACTATGGCAAACTCAAATTGTGAATGTTTAATTTGGTGGCCCTTTGTATAAAGGTCGATGAATGTAAATCATGTTATTTTGTTGGATAATGGAAATGTGTTGTGTGATTGTTGAGAGAGGGGACGTGTTATGAAAGAAAGGCCATGATTGCTAATAAAAAGGTGGTGGAGGGAACCTAAAATGGTTGCGATAAGCTCCACCGAACGAGTACCATACTGGAATTAATGTTGCGCATATCAGAACAAGCCTCTACCCAGAAATGAATTCCCGTTAGGCTGGTAGGTGGGAAGGGCCTACTCAAGATTTAATGAGGGATGGAGCAAACTTCCCATCGGATGGATTCCGGACCTGACCACAGACGGGGGGATTCGAGCCACGCACAACCTTTCTAAGGGAGGCAAGAAGGAGAAGCGTGGTGGACGAAAGGGCAGATTGCGAGAAACGTAGAGAGGAGAGAAAGAAAACCTCTTGAGTCTGAAAGAGGAGAAAAACAACGGGAAATTGAGTTCTGATCACGGGAATGGAGACTGACGGAGGAGAAGGAGATAGACCTTCATCCTCGTCTATTCTTGTATAGGGAGAAGGAGAGTAACCTTTGTCCCTAACTTTCATTGAGCTGGAAGTAAGAGATGGAGTCTCAAAGCATCGTGGCCTAAGCTCGAGGGTGGCCAATGATAAATCCATTGGGAGTGACTAAGCCTATGGTTGGGTGGAAACAAGCACCCCTCTCAGCAGTCGCATCACATCTAGTGGTTCTGATAAGTGTTTTTATGCCTTGTATTTTGAATTGAATATCATGGACACATGATCATGCTTATATGCTTATAGATGGCTTATGTATGCTATGAATTCATGACAATTAGATTGTAAATAATAAATGCATGCGTATACTTATACCATAGTTGGTCTCTGTATAAGATGAGTAAGTTGGGAGCATGAATCGGTTCCACTGAGAATCGTCCCACCTGCCTAATTCTCTTCGTATTCTGGTTTAATCCCTCGATAGCACTTTCCCCATGGAATTTCATCATGTTTCAAAGTCGGAGAAAGCTCCTCGGCATGGCTACCGTTACGGTAAACCCATGAGATTTCCCTGCCCCGACGTCATAGACATACCTTGGTGAGTTAGGAAAGCACTACATTCAGGTCAGCATCCTAGGAATGACCACCCAAGAACCCTATGAAGGATCATGTGATACTGGCCTAGAAACCCAGTGCAAGAAGGAGTTAGCTCTCAAACGTTTCAGAGTCATGGTAGATTGAGGCCCCGAGAAATTGAATTTTGTCACCTAAGTTCAGAAAGGATAGCGAGTCCAATTAGCGAAAAGGGCAGATCCTTTAATTTGCTAGACGAACGGACGAAATCCTTTCGGGAGTATCCCAAGTCTGTCAGGGCCGATGGATTTAGAAGAGAAGCGCAAGCATTAACGCCTCGACTCCTTCTGTCTTCGCAAGTAGCGAAGGAATCGGGACCGTAGAACCCAGGATCCATTGAGAGTTACCTCGACCGACCATTGGAAAGGACACATGGAGGGCAATTGGCATTTCGTTGACTCGCACATCAGAAGAGTCAATGGGTGGAGTTCTAAGGATTTGCAAAATGAAAAATCCTGGTTTGAATTAGAGTCGTTGATTTGTGGAAAGGTTCAAAGTCATTGATCTGTAGAGTTTAACCCTCATATAAGCAAGGGGGAGGGCCCATTAAGTCTCGAGTCCTTTAGGGCCATTCATTTAAGGGGACACATGGTGAATAGTCGGCATTTGGAAGAATCGTCGAAAGGAAATTGTGATTGTTGGGTCTTGACAGATCTAGACCGTCAGATCTAGATCAACGAGGACAATCCATTGGGGAGGACGTGTGGCAAGGATCCAAAAACAACCGGGGATTTGGACACCGGGAAATTTGAGGGGAGGACTTCCCCAAAATCGCAAAAAGAGATTCCCCAAAAGAATCAAGGGCATCCATTTTGGAGAATGCATGCCAGAGATCCAGAAGCCACTGGGGTTTTGGTCATCGAGGAAATAGGAGTGAAGACCCCGCCAGAATCCCAAAAGGAAGAATGTTGGGATGTAATCTGGGTCGTTGATCAAGTTGAAGATATGGACCATAGATTCTAATGGTATCTGGATTTCAGCTTTTGGGGATTTGAAAGGGAAAGACGGAAGCACTGCAACATGCCTACCCGAATCGCAAAATCTGAATCACTCAGAGGAGTATCCCTATGCCACAGGACAAGGCCACATGGAGAAGGCCTAAGGGAAGGAGCCAAGAATCTTAGCCCTGTATCAGGTTTCGGGGATTGAAGGAACAAGGGTTCCTTGCAATAGGAATCCCGAAAGCCGAGTTCTGGTAGCGCCATTTGGTGTTAGTGTGTAGTCATGAAGGTGGTCGTATGGAGTAGGAAAAAGGTGAGCCAAAGGGCTCGTTAACCCCATTTTGGGTTTCGGCATTTCAAAGGACAGGGCAGAAATCCCGAAATGCGGAATCTGGAAGCGCCTTTTTGGTAAGGCCTGTGGTAATAGCCAATGATCACATGGAGGAGGATAAGGGAAGAGCTAGCCTACACTAGGCCTCCATAGGAATTCGGGGATTCTGTCCCTCGAGAAAAGGAAAAAAAAAA
>SNQJ01S0215243.1:0-15583 GCA_010110895.2 Picea sitchensis
TTTAAAGGTAGATCAGTAAGCTTAAACATGTCAATTCATGAAGGAACTTCAACCAATAAGGCCCCTCTGTTCAATAGAACAAACTTTTCCTTCTGGAAAGTTAAGATGAGAACCCACATAATGGCTTTAGGTGCAGATGTCTAGGATGTGGTAGAGATTGGTTATGTAAAGCAAGTTGTACTAGCTAATAAGGATGACAAGCTAGAATTCAGCTTCAACGCTAAGGCTATGAATGATATTCTGAGCGGGCTTGCAGAAGTAGAATTTGTAGAAGTTATGCACTTAGAAACTGCCAAAGACATGTGGGACAAACTCATTAGCAGTTATGAAGGTAATGAGAAGGTAAAGGATGCCAAGCTTCAAACCTACAGAGTACAGTTTGAAAAACTACTGTTACACATTATTTTGGTCATTCTAATGATGATATCACAAACATGTGTTCAGGCTCCGAACATGACTTTTTTCCTGAGAAAAGCAACTTCTTTCCTCCTCTACAAGGATGCTTTTTAGAAAGGGTCTGCAGACTGCACATATTACACAGTGTAGAAATCTATCATTTCTGCAAGCTACTCTATAGTTGGCCCGCGGGATTTCCGTAGGCTGCTATATAGGCAGGGTGTGGCGGCATTCCAAAGCTAAAAGAGGAAAGAGGTTTCATGAAGTTTTAGAAAGGGAATCTTCTAGAATGTGAGGTGGCGTCTGTATGGTTGTGATCCTACTTGTTTCTCTGATTTGGTGGGATTATCCTCATCCTTTTAACCACTTCACCTTCTCCTATATAATCATGGGTTTCTCATGGAAAAGGTTAAGCAAGAGGAAACAATATTAAGCAGAGCATTGATGAAAGAATAGGCTGAAGACTATGTGAAGAATCATGTTCCTAGTGATGCTTGAGGCCACCATTTTCCCATCAAGCTTTTGTGGATTATCTTCATGTGAATTTCAGAGCAAGTGTATGTGTGTGTTGGAACGAAGGACCACTAAAAGGGAACTTGCAACATCAAGGAAATTCAGTTGTATATTCTACTTTTCATTAATATAATATGGTGGCATGTCTCTTTCCCATAAAATGATTATAGTATTTTATTGCATGACTCCTTGATCACATGTTTAGGTTTTCATTGAATTCTACTATTGCTGCTTTCACGTTGGTTGGTTTGTGTTGTCGCAGATCTGATTCCACAAGAGCACTAGAGTGAAGTAGGGACAACAAAGATATAAGGAAGTGATTCATAAAGTATGTTATTTATTCCTCCTTTGGTAGTAAACTCTATGATCACAACTTAGGGAAAGCATCTTGTTATGTCTCCTTTTGTTCTATATCCAAGTGGATCTAGAGGGATCAATTCATGTTCGCATCTACCGATTTACCCAACACCTATTGGCACACCACTTTTATCTAGTCAGATCCCATCACTTCCTCTTGGGTATAATGCATTGAATGCTTTTATTCCCATCCCTACTCAAGTTCCATCTAGAGCATCTGGAGTTTTTTCTCCTTCGGGGCACAATCCTATTGTTGGTTTCATTCTAACACTTCCCCTACCCCCCCAAAGGGCCTCCTCCACCTCTCACTGGAGGATCTGTCCCTCGTGGAATTACTCATTCTTTCACACCAAATTGTCAGATTCCTATTGGGGGCCAATTTCAACCCCTATTTGGAGGTCAAAACCCAATTGGGACACAACCTCCAGTTGGAGGAAAACCCCCACCCACCTCACCCCATGGACAGAACATCCAGGTAGCTTTGGCCCAGTATTGGAATTTTCTCACCTAGGGTAATACTCAATCGACTGGGGGGGAACAACCTCAATTCAACTCTTTCATACCCCCTGGTACGGGCCAACCATACCTCGGTACTTCTAATCCCATCTGGGTTCGAACGTTCAGTCTACTGTCCCTTTCCAAGGAAACATCCCTAATCAGTACAACCCCATGGGATACCCGCCTCCACACCAACAACCGAATCTTCCAAGATATTTTCATTATATGAAAACTACTTATGGTCCTACTGGTATACCGACGGGACTTCCTCCCCAAAGTCACCAGTACCCTTATGTGAATAGACAATTACCCTTCTTAGCCACTTTGGATCTTCCCGATCTTTCATGAATTTTGAATGACCCTATCCGTCACTCTCCTCATTGGCCTGTCATACCGACCAAATTACCATCGAACATTCCTAAGTTCAATGGTAAACTGGGAGAGGATTTGAACAATCATGTAATGACTTTCCACCTTTGGTGCTCATCCAACTCTTTGATGGATGACTCCATTTGGTTACATCTTTTTCAATGAACTCTCACGGGTTCAGCCGTGAAATGGTATATAGAATTACCACGAGACTTATTTGCTGACTTTAACACCCTAGCTATGGATTTCCTCACTCACTACCATTTTCCAATCCATTATGAAATTGGAATCGAGATTTTGAGTTCTTTCAAGCAAAGTAAAGCCACTCATATCTTCGATCACATTCATGAGTGGAGACGAAGACAACGTCTAATCAAGCTCGATATTCCAGATCAGTTATTGGCAGAATGGTTCAATAAATTCTTCATGAATGATATATCTAAAGACATTTTCATGGGTGGAGTTGTCACAGAAGAACAGGCAATCAGTCATGCCCAGTACCTCATTCTCTTTTATTCACAAACAGGTACTCTTTACGATATGCTCCCTAGCGCACCTCGTCCTACTACCACGACCACCTCAACAAACCCAATAGCTTCTCATGTCATTGATGGTATGATAGGTACTTTCCATGCTCAACCTCAATCTGCAGGCCTCTCACACCACTCCCAAATTCCATGCTTCTAATGTTCAAACTGCTCCGACACCCACCCCTCCCACTGGTAAAACTTCAGAAGTGAATGTCGTTCAATCGACTCCTGCCGATAAGAATAAATCTAAAAAATGGAAGGGTAGGAATAAGGAGGATAAGAATAACAACCCACAATCTGACAAGACCAAGTCACAACCTGCTGATGATAAGGATAAATGCAAACCTCATTATCCTTGCCTTATCTGTGGTGATGATCACTACATGAAGGACTGTCTGAGATGTGACAAGGTCACGAAGTTCCTTAAAGGGACCCCACAACCTCCTACACCTATCGTCTTGTCTCATCCCTTCCCTTCTCAAAAATAGGCTCAATTGGTCATCCATGATCAACCTTCTTCCTCCACTACCTCCTACGTACTTATGTATAACAATGATTCGAAAAGAATGACATCAGACTTACCACTCGTGCCAAAGATTACTCTTCCTCCAAGGAGAAAGTTGATGATGTACCACCCTCGTTGGTTCAAAAATCTCCCTCGACTCCACCTTCCAATGGTCCTCTTCATATAGAACAACCAAGCCCCAATACAGTCCTTCGCCCTCCTCCCAAGGGCGTGGTTCAGAAGTCTTCTTTCAATCCTCATGCGCGTGTTGCCCATAACTACAGTATTGTAGAAGATCTGGCACAAGCAGCGTCTGTGATGTCAGCCCTCGAAGTCCTTCAGATTTGTCCTACACAACGAAAGGCACTATTGAAATCTATCGGTGGAATCGACCCTACAGATACGAATTTAATAATCTTTGACTTGGAAGATCACATTCCAAGGTTACCCCCTCTGTTATAACCCTAATTTGCACCATACATTCTTATCTGGAATCAGGCCATCTCATATTCCTTCTTTTCCAAGCTAGTACTAAACAATTCTTCTTAAAAACACCCTTTTTAAAGGCACACGTGCCCTACTCCACTACAACCCGTGTGTACAAGCTAGATGACCCACTACAAATCGTGTGTACCTACAAAAGCACGAAAAATGGAAAGTTGTTGATGAAACACACAGTTTTGGGTAATTTAAGTAAACCTTTCGACCATGCATGGCCAGTCACTCAACCAAATACCTAGCTCCTTCTAGCCTATAAAAGAAAGGGTAGGGGTCCCATTTGAAAGAAGGAAAATCATAGTAAAGAAACTCTACCCGAATTAGCATTCCCCTTGCCTCAACCGTTCACAACTATCGTCTGAAGAGAAGCATATAAAAAAGCAGTTGGAGCACAATTGAAGAGGAGCCCGGGACCAAATTCGAGGAGCAATGGTCGATCTCACTATTGTAAGGTATTCTCGTGAGATTAATAAAAGAAGTACTTTTCCCGTCCTGCCATATGAGGTTTTCATTGTTTGAATATTGATTACATGTTGATTAAATCTCTAACTCATTAGTTCATAGATCAAATGCATGTGGAGTTCTTCATTTGTCTTTTTTGAATGCAGATCAGCATTGGGAGGAGAGTTGCAGTCGAAGAGTGACCAAGCGTGAAAAGGGATCGACATCAAACACGAAAAATAAGGTACGATAACTTGATCTTTTTAACCTTGTATTTGCATATGAATACTGGGGTTTAGCCATGGGATGATGGTAGAAAGTAGGAAGATTTAGGTCATTTCTGCATGCATGATAAAACCCTTAGTGCTAGTCCGTAGGAGGGATTTCCTACCCATAATAGAATTGGTGACCATACTGGGGAGACTCTCGGGTTTTCTGGGGATAATTTTTTGGTAGTTTTAAATTGGTTTCATCAAATTTTTTCTGAGTTTCTGCAAGAGTCTGAGCTAGTAGGGATTCTGGTCTTCCATACCAATATTCCCTGCTTTCTTTCCTCGGTTTCTTTTTATTTTATGAAAGTCACAAAGGTACACATGGATTGTATAAGGCTTGCATGTGTGTACCCGTTCCCTACCTTCACACAGCCCACATACACACGCTAGCTGACGAAGTGTCAGTTGCGTGTCTGAGTTCAGAATTTTTTTTTAGAGAAATAATCATCCTCTCCCCTGTTAGAAGTGATCCATCTTATGGGTTTTCTGGATCTCATTCTGGTCTCTGTTTTTGCAGTTTGTATCTTAGGTACCACCTCAGATTGGTTTTGTTCTATGAAATTTTCCTTGAATTGTTTTTTCTTTTTTGTCAAAGTAAGTTTCTGAGTCTTCAAGGGAATCTAGTTCTCAATACCAGTAGCCTTTGACAGTGTTTGATTGCTTTTTTTTTTTTCATTTTTGAAGAATTGTAGAGGTACATGCGGCCTATATAAGGCTTGCATGCATGTACACATGCTCTGACCTTACATAGCTCGCGTGCACACGCTGGTTGTTGAACTGTCAGCAGCGTACCTGTTGAGAAAAGTTTTGTTTAAGGAGAGGCATTCATCCTCTTCCTTATCAAGAGTTATACCTCTCAGGTATTGCCTTGATTTAATCTTGGTCTTTGTCATAGCAGTCGACAACTTAGGTCTGATTACATCAATTTCTTTCTTTTTCATTAAAAAGTTTTCCTCAATATATTTCGTTCATAGGGTTTTTAGACAAGTGTGAGAGTCTAATTTAATCAGTTTGTGTGTTATTGTCAGTAACTCTTTGCGATCTGCGTTTAGGCCATAATTTTTCTTGTTCTTTACTGGTCATCATTTTTCCTTTTTGCTTTGCGAGCATTAAATAAATAAATAAACTCTTTTATTTCTTGGTTAAGTAGTTGTTGGTTTGCATTAGTAACTGGGAAACGTTTTTCTTTCATAAGTTCTTAGATGTTTACTTAGGACAATAAGTAGATCGTAGTCGAGAGAAATCTTATTTTGAGTTTGTTGTTCAAAGATCTTAGAAAAAAAATTAGTTTGAAAAGTTGATTAAAATTTTTGTCAAGAAGAAGTTATTTTTTTTCCATCTTTCTGTTTATCTTTTCTTTCGTTTCTCAAAACATCACTAGTTTCACCTTCATAACCTTTGACTTAAGACAAACCATAAAAAATTAACAATTAATTAAAACCAACTAGAATTTATGTTTGTAGGGTCCATCAACTAGTCTAGGCTAGAGCCTTGATTTAGGTTGGAGAGGAAACTCTTCAAGGCTGCAAAACATACATAAGAGTCTATGCTAGGGAGTGTTAAAAGTCCGGTATCATGAAAGTTATCCGGGAACCCCCTCTAACACAAAGGCTAAACAGGAGGTCGCATGTGGAAAGGTAGTGGAGATAACCCCTCCAAAGACGGACCAAACGTAGTGGGGAACGCATATAGAGGGCTTGTTTTGGGATTTTGTCGATTGCATTTCCCACAGAGATTTGTGGGTATCGAATCCATTCAATGTCCTCAGTTGTATTTCAGACCACTTGCTTTCGATACCCTTGACAGGTTTCAAGCTTGATACCCTACTCATTGCGGTCCACCTGGCTGACAACTGTACCCGCCTGGTGACTGTTCACGCACTGGAAACCTAGTTGCCATTATTTTAGGGACTTACACAGGTGATCACGGGGGTATACCACAGTACCTAGGGAAGACATCAGGCCATGCTTTTCAGAGTATACCTGGAGGGTGCTTCCGTATTCGAGTTGCACTTGCACCGGTAAGTTTCTCTAGTGTTGGTTGGTGTAACTATTCTTCCAATTAGTTAGTCATTTGATTGATTTTTCCTTTAGGAACTTTTAGTGTGTGTTCTATGCTCCCTAGTTTTCCATAGTGAGTTAGTCAGTCATTGCTTTGGGTCTCTGACCTAGGGTGGTAGACCGCTCACTCCACTGGTCATGAGGACTTTTGAGTCTTTCACTTAGAAACGTGGAGTCACCTCTTTATAGGCGTTGTTTTCATAACACTGTTTCTTCAGAGTCAATGTGTGAGACTTTTACGGACTTGAACGATCCTGCAAGGGGAGAAACTGTGCATAATATATTCATGGCTAAATTTCCTGGTGATACCACCCAAGGAGCCCCTTCACAAGGGGATTCTTGTGCTTTTCCCTTCTTCGAACACATTGGTGTCCCTTTGATGGCCACTTTGTACATTCCTGGGTTGAATGTGGGACTACCAGTTTGGTTGGGTACCATTCTAAATGTCTCGAATTCTCTTGATGCTTCTTAGTTAAGGACCTTAAGTCATGGGCACTCTGTTGATGTTTCTTTGTCAGCAAAGTCTTCTCCTCCTCCTTCTCTCGCCTCTAGTGAAAGTTCAATTACTAGTAACCAGAAGTCTAAACGAAATAGAAAGAGGAAGAATAGGAAGAAGAAATCACCAACCTCTGCAAGTCATGTTGGAAATAGGTCAACAACCTCTGTAAGTCATGTTGAAGACTAGCACCCAACCTCTGTAAGTCACGTTGAAGACTAGCACCCAACCTCTGTAAGTTATGTTGGGGGCACACACTCACCCTTTGCAAGCCATGCTGGGGGAAAACGTTCAGTCACTACTAGTCATACTGGTAATAGGTTTGTATCCTTTGCAAGTCATGTTATCAACCCATCACTAACCTCTGCAAGTCATGTTGGAGATGTGAAACTAGCCATTGCTAGTCATGCTAGGGGCATTGATTCTATTGAGAAACCTAGACGGATAGGACGTAAACCTAAGTTCCCTTGTAATATTTGCAAGGGAGATCACCTTACTCATTTGTGCCCTGGCCTTCCAGATGTATGAAGATTGTGATCCCTATCTACAATATCTTATGATTCTGAGTCTTCTGAGGTTTCCTCGTAGTATATTAAACTATTGGTTGAGAAAGTGGTCATGCCGATGCAGTCATCAGCTGATCCCACTCCTCTTTTGGGGGGTGAGGTGCCTTTAGATCTTCAAGTCTCTCATCCTATTCAACCATTGGTTGTGAAAGTGATCATGCCGATGCATTCATCAACTGATCCCACTCCTCTTTTGGGGGGTGAGGTGCCTTTAGAACTTGTAGTCTCTTAGCCTATTCAACCATTGGTTAAGAAAGTGGTCATGCCGATGCAATCATCGACTGATCCCACTCCTCTTTTGAGGGGTGAGGTGCCTTTAGACCATGTAGTCTCGCAACCTATGCAGTCATTGGTTGAGAAAGTGGTCACACCATCGCGATATTCGGCTGATCCCACTCTTCTCTTGGAGAGTTTTGAGTCTACCAAAGTGGTCACATCAATGTCATCTTCAGCTGATCCCACTCCTCTCTTGGGGAGTGAAGTGTCTACCAATTATGTTTTTAACATTTCCAGTTCCATACTTTTAGAACAAGGGGGCATTCCGCTCGCTCTGAGCACACCCCCTCCAAGCCCTTGGATGGTTTCCTTTTATTGGAATGATCTTGTTGAGCCTTGTCTTCCTTCTTATGCACCTTTTAAAATAAGGGTTGAATTTAATTCAACAAACATCTATCGATGTATTGTGGATGAAGGATACTCTGCAAGTATTTTATGCTCCTCAGTTTGGAAAGTCTTGGGATCTCCCGAGCTTGTATCTGCTTCGCATGAGTCATTGTCTTTTGACAGATGTCCTAGTGAATATTTGGGGTTTATTCCTCAGTTACCTATCTTGTTAGGTGGAAAGATTGTCCTTGTTGATCTTATAATGGTGCAAGGCCCGTTAGATTTCAATATGCTTCTTGGGCGTGATTATGTATATGCTATGAATATTGTGGTGTCTACGCTTTTACAGGTGATGTGTTTCCCTCACAATGGAAACATTGTCACTATCGACCAGCTGGCACCTAATAACTACCATCCTAATTCGGATTTATTTCAAACTACCCCTTTACATGTTCCTTGTTTTCGAGTAGACTCTACCCCGCCATGGGTTAATTATGTGGCATCTTATTCTTGGTGTTCAATTGCTTCTGAGCAGGAACCTACGCAATCATGTTTTCCTTCTCGAGACTTGGTCTCAACAATTGATTCTTTGGTTTATCCAATGGGGGCATAGGAGCCCTTGCTTCCTCCTCTTGGTCCAAGTGATCTTGAGTCTCCTTTTGAATTTGATATTGTTTTCGGTAGATCCTCATGCCCTCATGCTTGTGATTATTCATTGATAGACTCTACCAGTCCTGTTGAGAGCCTCCATCATCATATGGAATATGGTTAGTTTACTTCACCCTATGGTACTTTCGACCCTCGCTTGCATGATTTCTCAGATTTTGAATTTCGTTCAGATGAGGCTATCCTTGAAGCCATGACTACAGATTCTATATCATGGGAAGACTCGCACTGTGGTTTGTGTTTTCTTCCCTTTTTGGATACTTTCCAAGTTGACTATAGAAGAGACTCTTGGTCTGAGCCTAACAGTGGGCTCTACATGAACTAGTTTCATACATGATTCGTAGCCCCCATGGGTCTTCTTTTAATCCCTTTTTAGACCCTCTAAAAATGAAAATATTGTCGAGCGATCTTTTTGACCTTCACACTTGCTAAAATAAAATTTGAAGACCCAAGTTGAGCATAAAGTTCCCTACTTCCTTGATAAGTTGTTGGGATGATTTTTGTCCCCATATTTTATTTTCCCGGGAGGTACGTTTTGGTTGAGTGGCTAGGTCTAAGGATATACCTAGTCGTGAGGTGGAGCCCATGGTGGAGTCAATGAACACCTTGTGAACTTTTCTGAGTTGTTCCAATGGAATTGTGTGCAGATCCTTTCGGTTGAGGGCTTCTTCTAGTTTTTTGAGATCTATGTCCACCAAATCTTGCTCATCCAATTGCACGAGAGTATGCCCACTTTCATCCGGCTTATCCCCTGGGTGATCTTCTTTTCCTTTTTCAGATTGGTGTGAGGCTTTACCTTTTTCTTTCTCCTGGCTATTATGTTTGTGAGGGTATCCTACCTCTTCTTCTCCCGGAAGTTGGTTAAGAATGTCGTAATAGTTCTTGGTCGGTATTTTCAAAGTGTTGTCTTGATTCTACTTCTTGGGTGGGTGTCATTTCCTGCCTATGACCATGATGAATTTGTCCTTTTTCTTTCCCTCATTGGATTTGGGGATCTGGGCATTCAAGGGGTAGTCTTCAAAGAGGTGGTCGTGCTCGTGACACTTCCTATAGTGGAAGGGAATATGCTCATAATCCATTGTTTGGTTCCAGTCTTCATCCTGATACTCCAAGGTTACTGAACCCAGTAGAGATTTTGATATATCCATGTAGACACAGATATGGGCATAAAAGGTGTATTTTATTTGTTTTGTGGCTTCCGATGATTTAACATATCGTCCCACAGTATTCCCGATACCCATTAGGATTTCCTCTAACTAGAATTCCTACAACAGGAAATAAATCCTGATCCACATTGGAGCCATTGTAAAATATTTCATCTATGGGCTGAAGAGGTCTGTCCAGAATCAAAGGAATAGCCCTACTGAGTTGTAGAAGTATTTCCCATTGTCAAAAAATTTGTCCTTGTCTTCCAGGTTGTAAAGGATGATCGTGAAGAATCCCTTGGAGCTGAGATGAACTTCGTAATCTCCTTTGGGATTCCACCAGTCTTTGATCCATATCAAGACATCCTATTCTGAAGGCCAAAGACCCAAGAACTTGCCTATGAGGGCATGATCTAGCATGAACTAAGTGTGTTCCCCAACCCTAGTTGAGCTTATGAGATATCTTGGAGGTTTATCAAATTGGGGAATTCATTTTATTGGTTCCCATCCTCGAGATGCCTTTGGATGAGACGTGCTTGGCTCCACATCCATTGCTTTGATAAATCCCTGCTCTTTGGCCAGGAGTTTCTCTCTCAAGTGCAACGACAGCTCAAAATCAGGCCTCTTGGCATGTGTTCCAACTCTGCCATTTGCTGCTACATTTCTATATGAGGGGGCTTGCCCCCCCCTCTGGACTCATCCTGATTCGCGCGTTTTGTGCAACCATTTCGTCTGTAGGAGGAGTGGATCATACAGAGTTTCGCTAGGTTTTCGCGAGGGTTTCAGAAGGCCATCTTTTTTCTCATGTCTCACAAATGTATTACTATGTGATATATATATATATATATATATATATAGGGGAATCGGTATCAATGACAGTATCATACTCACGTGACATGGGGTCAAATCTTGTCGACTACCTTATAACCGCTATGGATAATTGCACCACTCACAAGCACGCCTCCAGATAAATCGGGGTGAGAATCGAACTTGAGACCACTTTTTACATATTTCCTTCCATTTACGCGGCACTTGCCAATCGGTCTACACCTTTGTGAGCGCGAGAGATATATTATTATTATTGTACATTAATGAAAATATGATTTTGTGAGTATGTTGATGTTCTTATGTTGATTTATGTGTGTTAGTATTTGTTGCTTGCTACTCTTGAAACCAACAATAATTATAATTAATCTCAATATCAGATCACATAACATTAATAATCATATTAAGTAACTCTCATCCTTCAAAGATAATCTCATGTTAATGAACTCTCATCCTTTGAAGATAAGCTCATAGTAATGACAATGGATTCTTAATTTTAATCATATTAGGTAACTCTCATCCTTCAAATATAAGCTCATATTAATGAACTCTCATCCTTTGAATATAAGCTCATAGTAATGACAATGGATTCTTAATTTTCTTTCCTAGAAGATTATATATGTCAAATTTCTTAATTTTCTTAGCTTAAAAATTTAGGAAACTTATAAATGTCAAAGATTATTTGTGAGAACGTCGCACAATTGCATGGCATAGGATAAAAACACTCATGGACATTGTAGAAATTTTTATTTCATAGTGACTTATAGTTTTATAATAATTGAATTTTAGATCGTGAAAACACAGGATCAATTAAAAATTGACATAATATTTTATTGAATTCTACATAAAATTTAAAAATATTTTTTTTAAATACCATTTATCTTATTTCGTGTCATGTCCCCATTTTTGGATCCCCCTGTTCGAAAGTGGAAATAAATTTTGTGGCTTATCGATGAAGAAGAAGGGGGTCAAAAGGGGTTAATTAATGTCACTTAGTTAGGAGATTTTATGTACTTAAAGTGACATTAAGAGAATAAAGTAACTTTAAAGTGGGATAAGGATCATATTTGATTTAGTCAAAATGAGTTATACTTGATCTAGTCAAAAGGTGAAAGTTCTAGAATTTATATTTAATCAAAAAGGGGAAAGTTCCAGAAGGCAGGGAAGATGGTTAAAAGGAGGGGTGTCACTTGACTTTGCATCATGTATTTGGATTAATCTCTTTGGAGTGCTCTTGGAGCCAATGTTTCGTTAGGGTTTAGAAAAACCATTACACCCTTGTAGTTTCTTTTTGGTGGTGAAATATCCACCCTAGCTAGACAAGGAGGAGGATCCATACGATGTATTCATTGGAACTTCAATTTTGGGTTTGCTTTTAGTTGGAGGTAGATTGACTTGCGCAGGAGATTTGTGGAACTTTTTGAAGAGGTCGCACTCAGGTTTTTGTAGATACCAATAGGGTTTCAGGGAAACCATGATAGGATATGTCCCTGTGGGTTAAGTATAGGGTGTCATGTGAGGCCCCACACGTTGACCAACATCATCCTGCGAGGACCTCAACAATCTAAAGTTGTAGATCTATGGAGGTATAGGAAGTTGGATTTTTGCAGTCGATGTTCGAGGAGCAGATCGATATCGCACTAGTGTGGGTTAGATAGTTCACAGGAGGATATATCATCTCTTGAGGCGACTGTGGTATCTTCCAAATTTTGTCTTGACTTTTGTAGTAGGGTGCCTTTGATGTATTGCAGTTTCCGTAGTAGCCATTAGAACATCGTTGTTTTTGTGTTTATATCTCCCTTCATAGTAAAATACCACGTATTTCTTATTCTATTCCTTGTGTACTTGGGTCAAATATAATATGTTTGACGAAAGTCCAGGTGCATACAAACTGTTTGAAGAAAGGTCACAATCATATTATAGTAAAGATACACACTTAATGAAATCTATTTGATGAAAGAAAACATAACTGGATAAACAGATCTAATATCCTAGCCTAGGGATATTACAGTGGTATCATAGATGGAGAAACCATGACGAGATATTTCATATTGCATCATTAAGTGACCAACACTTAAATTTCAGCATTGGTTAAGGGAAACAAAGATGATGACCAATGAGGAATTTAGGGAAAAATGTTTTCTAGACTATCAAAAAAATCTAAAAACATTATTAGAGAATATGGAGATGTTGGAGCCTCTACATGGGAAGAATATGTTAGGGACATAACCCCTCACGTAGGTAGAATAATACATTTCCATGTAATAAAGGTCAATATTAATAAGGCCTAGCAATAAGTCCAACGTAATAAGACCCAATAGAAGTTGTCGCTTCTATAAGGATCCTCCTCTAGATTGTTCTTTTGACATACACATTTAGTATAAATAGGAGTCGAGGGTATGAGAAGTTTTGTCTTGGATATTATTGTAATAGAACTCTGATCTGCTGGAGGTTCCCCCTCGAAGAGGCAAGTGAACATTTCTCTCAGTAATCAAAGTGTTATTTTTCTATCATTCTGTTATTATCGTGGTGTTGTTCTAGTTATATTGTTGTTCATCTACCATTTCTAGCTATTTATTTCTGTTATGCATACTTTTTATATATGGAATATTACAAGTGGTATCAGAGCACCTTCCTCGGTAGAAAATTGTGGGTTAATTGTTTTTTCAGGGTAGAGACGTATTTCGACATCTTTAAGATACAAAGATCTGTCGTTACGCATATAAACCCATAGTCGGGGATTCATACACACAAGAAATACAAGTGGTACTTAAGCGCACATTTGTTGGCCACCCTTGTAATCCATGTTGGTACCCCTTCAAGTGGTAGCGCATCAGACAACACCTGTATACAGATCGACCTAGATCTCCTAAAGCCCTCTGCAGATAAATAGATCGACCGCCTAACTACTATAATTCCATCGAGAACAACACTCGAGAAGATACTCTCTAGTACCTGGTTAGTCGGGTAGTATGGATAAGGGTACGGTCTAGTCTCCTTAGTTGGTGCCCTGAGATATTGGGCTGAGTACTACTATTGTACCCCACACGTATATCAAAGAGCTATAGCACAAGGCAAACCCTTGTCTATAGAACCCTTGAATACCCTAACCCTTGGGAAGGAAACAAAAATAGAACCAACAAGATCTATTGCCGTGCTACATTGTCTTCTACATTCTGGTTGCAAAATTACTACACATTTCTTCCTGTTAAGCATTCGGGAATTTTGTCACTGCGGTATTCTTCAGGCGAGAGTGTAACTCCATAGTAGTAAAAAAAAAACAAGTATAGTGGTCCCACTGACAGACTTATTTGGGACCTATTCCATTGGATTCCCCTTTTCTCCCTGATCACAGTCATACCCTTCATTTTTAATCCTTTTTATTTCAGTGGGCCGAAACCCTTCCCAATTTCCCTATTTTTCTGCCTACCCCATTATATTTCCCTACAAGCACTGATCATCATGGTACCTATCACTTCCAAGTCTTTTTTTTTTGTGGTCCCGCCCACCCATTTTTTCTTTACCCACACTTTTCCTCTCCAAATGGCCACCACTCACAACTAATATCTCCAAAATTTTGTCAATCAATCCCATGTCTCCATCGAACATCTCACATCTCAACTAGATTCCACCAATTCCTGCATTAACACCTTGGAATCCAACCTCACAACCCAACTGACCTCCCTCCAGTCTGTTGTCAATCAATTGTTGAACCACCCTACAGGTCCTTCTTCATCAGCACAACCCAATGTTGTTGATTCCTCTGAGTCTCCACATTTTCACTCCAACTCCTTTCATCATGAACCCCATCTTCCCCGTGTAGAGGTCAATAAATTTGATGGCTCTGATCCTACAGGTTGGGTCACTCAAATGGAGCATTATTTTTCTCTACATGGTATTACTGACGAGTTATCCAAAATTCACTATGTTGTCCTCTATATAGATCCTGAACGCTGGCAATGGTGGAAATGGTGCAAAAATTCACGTCAGGGGAATATTGCCTGGATCCAGTTTGTTGCTGAGCTCTATGCCCACTTTGATAATGATACCCACTATCTAGGTCTATTGATCAAGTTGAAATAGTTAGGCACAGTGGAATACTTCATCACTTCTTTTGATCATTTGGCCTTTCGAAAACAGGGCATGTTAGATGCATTCTTCTGTGAATGATTTATCAGTGGTCTCAAGGATGAAATCCATTCCCAGTTTCTCATGGCCCGCCCTCCCACTTGGTTGGAAGCTACTCAACGTGCTAAAGAGGCCCAACAAGTTGTTTTGTCCCAGAACAAAAAAAACCCTTTTGTTCCTCACCCTCGACCTGCTAATCCTGACCCCCCTGTTACTCCCCTCAAGGTCCAGAAACTAACTAGGGATGAAATGGCTGAATGCCAACTGAAGAGTCTTTTGTTGATTAAGGTTGGTTGTCATTGATGTCAACCCTTGAAGAAAGACCTGTAGCACAAAGGTTTGGGTAATCTACCCAATAGTGTTTGATGTAAATATGATTCATTATTGTTTTTTCATGGTTGATAAGAAGTAAATATGGGTGAACTCCAAAGTGCTCCCCTTATGGTGAAATCCCTCACGAGAAGATGCTTTGTGGAGTAAGAGAAACCATGCTTAATTGTGGAATAATGAGATGAAGGAAAGTGAATTTGTCAGGGAAAATATCCTAGATCGATAGGGCTTTTCATGTCATTTTCGGTGGTATGTGGAACGTCACATAATTCCTCACGGTTAGAGAGTTATGGCCATGGGAAGTTGGAGACCCCAGGTTTGGGTAATGGACCCAAGTTTGTTTGATGGGTAACTGTATGAGTTATGATATATTTTCAGAAAATAC
>SNQJ01S0215246.1:0-10712 GCA_010110895.2 Picea sitchensis
AAAACTTTTGTCGAAATGAGTACAATGTTACTGGACTCTGCAACCGGAGCTCATGCCCACTTGCCAACAGCCGGTATGCGACTATTCGGGAACACGAGGGTATGCATTCTACATTATCAACTTTGTTCATCTTATGTTGCTTAAGCTACCATAGGCCTTAGTTTCCCAATTGCAAGGTATATCCACTCGGGTGTCAGGGCCTGTGTTTTCTATCTATTTTGCATTATGCAAGGGAATTAGGGATTGCGACAATCGGTAGTTGATTGCCACTTAGATACCTATTGGATCGAAATCTCTTTTGATCTATAATGCTACACAAATCTCCCTTTGATATGGATTGCTATCAGTTTATCTCAACCGGGTATTCGGTCTAGCAACGACTGCCTATAGCTTGTCAAAAATTCTGATTTTGTCCATTCATTCAACTTGCTATTTTTACTGCTGGCATACACTTCATAAGTTTTTTGATAAATATTTTATTGAAATATATTTAAATTAATTTGAATTTAAATATATATATTATTTTAGTGGGCTTTATACAAACAAGTATATACCAGTAGGCAAGGAAAGTACCCTCATCGGCAGGTATAAGCTGCCATGCAGCCTTGTTAGAACAAATATGAAAAAGTGGTATCCTCGAATATTTAATTTGAGCGATATATTTTATTAATAATAAGTAAGGTACTCCATGTTATAGAAACTTGTTTATAGTGCATTTTTGTAGCCTGAGAGATATTAAAACGTTAGTTTTGGACTGTATGAGATATATTCACCATTTTTTATAGAGATATATTATCGGCATATATTCTTAGTTTTTATGAGCAGATTGTTGATTGTAGGGTTGATTTATTCCAAGACGTAATTGTGTTTTGTGGGCTAATGACTTTTGTGATAGGTTGGTTTTGTGGATGGTCATTTGGGAAAATGGGTATAGTTTATTGTGTGGGCATGCTTTCATTGCCTTGGTCAGTGTTCTAGACTGGGCTTTCTTTAGGCGATACAATATGGGTGGCAAGTTGCATGATGATGCTAATAGTTTTATTTCCAACAAATATTATTACAGTGCCAAAGATATTGTGCATTGATTGCTATTATAATAATATTAGTGTTAAATCATTTAGTTTCTCTAAGCATTATATGTTGTATATAAACATTGTGTGTTTGTGGTGCATATAAGGTTTTCACTTTCGTTGCCTGGACAATTGGTTAATTAATTAAAATGAATCATCTCGGTAAATCAATATTTTACTTCATAAAAAAATTTGTTCAACTATTCGATTAATCTAAAACATTTTGCACACCATCTCGATTAATCAACGAGGCGGGGACTAGCTGCTTTGCAACTATTTCCCTTGTTTTTTTACCTATGGATTGGATGAACATGGTAATAAGAATTATATACATATCCGAGTAAGTGAATTAGTAGATAAAATTATTTTTCCCACATAAAAAATTTAGTTTGAATTTGGTTGGAATTTATATTCCATTGTTTTGGTTTCACTTTAAAAATTAAAAATATGAATAAATAAAAGAATTAAAACAATAAAAAACAAACATTTAAATTAAATAATTAAAAAATATACTCAATGACTATAATTTAATTAGACAAATGCCTTAAGATAAATACAAAGTCTATTTGACAATTAAAATTCTTCCAATGTTTTCTATAACGTTAATTATGTCGTAAGGATCCATGGATGGGGTGACACCTAGGAGCCTGAGTGCTCTCCATGCACATGCTTGAGATAATAGCCTTCGTACCAAAGTGTTGAGGGGTTTCATTGCGCTTGGTGGAAAGCAAAAATGTCAATTGGTGGGAGAACGAGGGTACAAGCGGGAGGTTTATGTTGCGTCTGGAGGAGTTTGATTTTGGTTATGCGTGGGGTTGGATGAGACCCCAAAATATCATGGCAATGGAAGAGTCAATTCGATTTGATAAAATGATAGTCCAATTCCATTTGGGCTTGGTCAGATGCAAAGGTTGGTTGCTTTGGCTCGAGTGGGCCTCAAATTTGGTGATTGTCCCCCCTGCTTCTAGGGGGGCATTTGATGAGAATTACAAGGGGTGGGGTCTGCTCGTTTGTGGCTCCCATTCTAACATTTGGTTTGCCAAGGATGTTGGTTAGGTTCCTAGGGCTCTCAATGACCCCGTCGACAATGGTTCTTAGTTTCTTTTCCGTTGGTTGGGAGGCTTAGCAGGTATGCCTTTGTCTAGTTGGAGAAGGTGGTGGGTGGTTTAGTTTTCCTAAAGGTCTCGTGAGTGGCCTATTCCTCGGGGCATTAGAAAATTTTTCCCTCCTAGTGGGGTTCGTGTACTAGTTCAAATAGCTTGTTATGGTGTCGAGGTGTGGTGTTGTGTGCTCTCTTTCTTTGGTTCACGATGAGTATGGGTGACATGGAGTGGGGTGCTAACATGGAGGGCCCTAGGCCTAGCTCACCATCATAAGGCACCTGCACATGCCAAAAAGGAATCCTTAAGCCAAGTTGCAACCATAGTTGAAAGGGGTGCCTTGTGGGATAAAAGGACTTACCATGCATGATGCTTTGTTGTGATGAACGAGGAAATGATTGTCTTGAAGGAGAGGAAACTAACAGAGAATGAGAAAATTGAGAGGGATTTTGAGGGCTAGCTCTCTGACTTTAGTTTTTCTAGGAGAAGAAACACCAAGTTCTTCAAAGCAACGGAGCATTATTGGCTCACAGAGACCCTCATTGTTCAAGTGTTGGAGAAACAAGGATCCAAATATGAAGAGTTGTTGGATAGGTTCATGTTTTTTTAAGCTAAGTTTGAAGTGGGCTAGAGGATGGTCTTTGGCATTCAAATTGAAGTTGATGGAAAGTAGAATGAAGGCAAGGCTGGAGCTAAGAGTTATCATGACACTTCTGTCAACCCGGTCATATTGGAAGAAGACGAGGAACCATTACGCAACAAGGCTGACCAAGATCCGCAAAGTTATAGGCCAACAAGCTCCTCATGCATCAACTAATAAGTTCCTTAGTATGGTTAATTGTTTTAGGAGTGGCTTCATTACGTATTTCCCTGTAGTTAAATGTTCTAGTGATGCTTTTCTATTGTTTTGTTTGAATTATGGTTATGTTTATAAGTTTTTGAAGGTCCTGAACTTTTGGCAGATGTATAGTTCTAGAGACATGCAAACTCTGATATCTTTGTGGCTTGGTTTCCTGTTTTTGGAAGGCCACATAAAGTAATGATGGTAATACTTATATGTATATTACTAATGTGAATAGAACTTTCTTACAATTTTTATTTTTTTATGTCGTAAGTGTTAACACCATGATTTTCATAGCTAAGGTTAGAGGTTTGTTAGCAGTTTGCAAAGTCATGCATGTTAGCACCAATATTGTTTTTATGTCTGGCATCACCTAACATATCCAAGGGTCGGTTTCAAAAGGAAGCTTTATCATTTATTATTTCCATTTCCATTTGAAACTGCGCGCTGCGTAGAGGACGATGTCGCGCAGAGGATGTTGTCGCGCATGGGAGTTGTCGCATAGAGGATGATGTCGTGCAGAGGATGCTCTCTCACATGGGATGTCGTCGCATAGATGATGTTGTCGTGCAGAGGATGTTGTCGCGTAGAGGATGTTGTCACACAGAGGATGTTGTCGCGCAGAGGATGTTGTCGTGCATAGGTTTGTCGCGCAGAGGATGCTGTCGCGCAGAGGATGTTGTCACGTAGAGGATGTTGTCATGCAGAGTATGTTCTCACGCCAAGGATGTTGTCGCACATAGGATTTTCCTGCGCACAGGCTATAGTGCGCGCTGCGTAAATGATTGGTTTAGTGCTCAACTTCAAGATCATGTTCTGACCAATTGCAGAGGAATTTTGAAAATCCACAAGAGGTGTTTGTCGAGGACAAACCAGATAATAAAAACCTCTCTCAGATTTGCAAAACCTGTCACGGATTGGGAGATTCGAAGGAATCTTTGAGCCCTATTTTTCGATTTTCGTGATTTCATGTTTGAGACATGTTGTTGCGACACATATTTCGGCTAGATGGAGATGAATTTCAAGAAACCGAGAGAGGATTTTCTCTACAACGAGCTTACATACAAAAACCATTCTCAGATTTTACACAACTATTACTATTTGAGAATTACAAGTGGAGTTTTGAAGCCTATTTTTCATAATTTCGCCTCTTGAAAAGTAGGAAATCAGTGAAACGTGTCATTTTATGTTTGTAATTGTTTCTATTTTGGGAAAGGGGTTGGGATTTGAAATGGTGAGATGGAAAGGACCTATGGTGCTATATGTTTCATGGTACAAGAGTAAGGTTGGTGGGAAAAACAATGTAGACATTGACTATTAACTGTAGCTTTCGAATTCGATTGAAACTTAATGCAAAGGTCCTGAAGCTTTGATGAAAAGATTCTAACAATGGCAGTTTGATGTATTGTACTCTCTCTTTGCATAAGTGATTTCCTGTGTTCTTTATATTCATATATGTATTTTGGTCTAAATAGGACGTGATTCGAATCTAGAATTCACCGTGTGATGCTCTAGATTTGCGCCATTTAGACGACTGTGTTTCTTCTAAGTGAACTCTGAATTCATCCCCAACGGTGCTCCGAGTTGCTTCATGTGTTTTTCTCTCTCCATACACAACGATTTTTAAACTGAAAGATTGTTGCTCACTTAGCCTTTATCCTCTCAAGTTCAGTCACTAAGTCATTTGTTTCTATCGTTTTCTTAAATTGACTCCATGGCCCAAGGTCTTGCTTTCTTTCGCCAATAGAACCATAAGTATTGTACAAAAGTGTTAAATCTAGCCAATAGTTTAAAGCCATAACTTGTACAGAGATGAAGTCTCAGAGAGAGCCCTTTCTAGGTCGGAAAGGCTAGTTTTCGGCCTTAAAGTTGGTTTGTAGGTTACCTCTGTCATTCGTTTTCTCAGCCGAATGAAGTTTACAAAGCGATAACAGTAAGGAATTTCCCCTTATCAAATCTATGTATGATTTTGACCAATCAATTTGTGGCCACCATCCAGATCCATTTGATGAACATTGGCTCATCATGATCGTGCAACATCATCCTTCCCTTGTTTTTGTCGCTACTTCGTGGAATGGCGAGATTTGAAAATTATCCATGGTCCTGTGCAACCTAGTTTTCTCAAGCAAGCATTGCCCAAATTACCTAGTCCATTGACGTTGTTAATTCAACAAACTCAATTGAGAAATCGATGATGTTGTAAGTTAGATTGGCTCATCTAATCCATTACAACACAAAAGCGAAATGGATCATAGACTCAGGAAGATTTTACAGCTTCCTATCGAAATAACTTTTGGTCTGGGGTTTCTACAATATCGATACTAGCCAGGGGGGGCTGCTCTCTAATAAAATCATTCTCGCTAGATAAATATCTATGACATATCGATGGCAATATTCAAATCACTGGTGGACTTCAGTGCTTACATCAACAATTTTCTCAAGTTCCCTATCCACAGAATTTGAAAAGCTTCCCATCAAATAAACCATGTAGCAAGCCATGTAATATGTCAATGTAATAAAATGGGAACAACTCTGAACACGAGAATGATTAGTCATACATAATAAGCGTACATTGTTGGTCGAGTCTGAAAAATTAAAGGGTTACAAATCATTAATGAACAAATATGAAGGCTTACATTTTGACATTTGATCTTGAGGCATCAGTCAAAGTGAAAGATTCAATGGGAATGCAGATTGACAATATGAGCGAGCAAAACAATTACCTCTCGTGTTGTTGATTACAACAACTATTCTAAGCATTTTTGTGGGTAGAATTGTTGATCCAATGCACCATAACATTTGCAAAAATTTGATGGTTGCCCATCGTTGTTAGTGGTTCCTTCAAAATAGAACACAAAATGCATAGCTCCCATGGTCATGGATAATGTAATTGCAATGCTAAGGTTTTTTCTGAGCAGATCGATGGTGGGAACAAATTTCTCTACTTCGTAACATATCCTCTTGCTTTCTCAACTATATCGCTATCTTCAAAATTATTTGTATTGATGACAGGTCTAATGGATTTGATGTTCTAGTTCACATCTCTATGCCATCAAAATCTCTGAAAGCCTTGCAAGGTGGCACCAAACATGCTTTGCCACTCACCATGATCAAAAAAATTATTGTGTTATGTTCTTTATCATTGTTTATGGGCATCGTCTTCCCTTTGTCTACTTTGCATTGGATTTGAAACTTTAATTTTTTAGTGTTTTTACATATGCTCTATACGATTTGATTACTATTGTTGCTTGACAATGCAACAAGAGGTTAAGTAGCTCACTAATATACGCAATCCTCGTATGATTAATTTATGATATGAATTTTTTTGCAAATGAAACTTGTGAAAAATGTTTTCATTGCATCTCAGTTGTTCATACAAGGGCTCTATACTCCCATATCCCTTTGCCAATAGGCATGCCACATAAAATCATAATTTCATAAGTTGATTCACCTTGGGGACTCTTTATTGTTGCATTCATGACACTGCAAAATGTTAGTTTTGTGTCTCCTATAAATAGAAACTACATTTTCACATCGAACTTGTTTTCTTATTGGCATTGTTATCCCCATTTTGTGGATAACTAAGGAGATGATGTCTCGAGGCCCTCAGGTTGCAGATATGGAGTGCCGAGAGACTACATGACCAACAATACCCTTTGCACAAATGGAAAACCCACTCACCACCACAGATGGTCACAGGTTTACAGATGGCATCCACCACACCAGTTGGCTTCCGGAAGGTAGTGCACCTTGCTCCATGAGGTACAAGTCAGTATTATGGTGAACATCATTTCAATACCCAAGCCATTTGATTATGTTGTGTCTTAGATTGCTCTATATTTCATGATATGTGCTTGTACATTATGCCTTTTGCCCTGCTTCACCTTGGTGGTTGAAATTGTGCCCTAGTAAGTGATCTTCTTTGGGAATGGGTTTGCTACTGGGAAATCCCTTAATAAGCCATCGTACTGCTCTCGACCATACTTACCATTTTCCATCATTATTCCTCTCTATTTCCTTATCTCTTGGGATTTTAGGGTGTATTGACCCAAGAAGGGGTTATCCCTCATTCTATGGGAAGAAGGGGCTAAAGGCCCATAGGGGTTGGTGTTGGGTAAAAGATAAAAGCCATATAAACCTTCCAGATGCTTTTCCTAGGGATCACCCAAGAAAGTAATAAAATGCTTATCTTTGAATAAAAGGGGACCCATAATATAAAAAAGAAATGCATGAAAGGTAGATTGAAGGATAAGAGGTCTCATCACGAGCTGACCTATCACGTCCATGGATATCTAGTGGTATGACATTGTCATTATCTGGTCACCAAACCAAGGTAGTGACTCTCAATTGTATGGTTGAGAGAAAGGGGGTCTCATCACGAGCCAACCTTCTCATTTCTATTACGCATTTTTGGGTGACATTGCCACCATCTGGTCACCACGCCAAGGCAGTGACCTTCAACCTCTCCTTGTGCTGAAGAAAATATAAAGAAAGAAAGATAAAAGACAAATGATGGGCTTGGAAAAAGTGCGTTGCGGACGAAGGTACCACACACCCTCTACAAAGGTACCTGTGAATAAGACACTAAGACCCCTAGTATGTCATGAGCCCTATGCCCATTGAGTCTTGGCTGCATCCACCTCATACACTCTACATGGCTTAAAGAGGGACCTCTTGGAGGCTCTCCTTGACCTAGGGAAAGATCTACCCAATAGGACACCTCGTCAACCCTCCCATATGTAAGCTTGACAAGTCGCATAGTGTCTTTGAGCTATTAATTGTTTGATATAGTAATCTTTGATAAACATGCTTAGATGGTTTATTTATTGATTGGATCCACTTATCATGATGTTATGACTTGAGATCCTTGGAGGGCATGTTCATTTGTCTTTGCAGGACCTAACCGGTGGACAATTTTGGGAGAACAAAGCTAGCTTGGGCTTCCATGGGGCTACAAGTCCACAGATTGGATGCCAAGGGCCCGCATGCCAGATGAAAGAGAGAGTTGACTTGGATGACCTTGATGATGACTTGGATGACCTACTCCACCCATTGCTTGCCAAACGATTTGCCCAGGAGGGGAAAAACGTCCCACTTTTGAGCATGATGTCATGATATTGGGGGCTAGGGCGGTGAGGTGCCACTCATTTGCACTTGGGCGTTTTGAGGAGAAGAGGGTCTTCACCATGATGAGATCACTTAGATGTTTGACACATGGCCTTGGGAGGCCCTTCCATGCTTCTCCAACACCAATGATCTCCTCAAAGTGGCAAAACGTCCCCTAAAGGGGCGATGTCATCTTAGATTAGGGTTTAATTTGTGCAAAATATGTAATTTTAAGTGAGTTGTTTAATATTATTGTGTTAAGGGGGCAAGATTAGGGTTATTGACCCCTAATCTTGTGTTTTACTCCTTATTTGTGGACAAGCCATGTTGGCTAATTTTTGTATAAATAGAGATCATAAGATCTCATTTTAAAACGTAACTCTCCTCTTGTGAGAGGATTTGGTCTGAAATTTTCGGCCTCCTTAACTCTTTTAGCTCTTGTGCACTTGTGTATAGCCATGGTTGTGAATGGTTAATGGAAGAAGTGATGTGCTAGCCTTGGAAGGTCATTTTCTAGCTCTTGTGGTGGATTGTCTTAGCATCTCTCTTGATCTTGGTATGGTTTTTACTCTCTTGCTATCATTTTATTCAAGTCAAGTATTGTGTATGATAGGTGCTAGGTGGGAATTATAAGGACATACACCGCCACCATAGTCTTCACCATTTTATTGCTTCATCTCATTGATTAAGGGTTTGCTAAGAGACGTATAAGGGAATACACCCTCTTAGCTTAAACCCTAGCTTAGAGAAACTTGCCTTGGGGAGTAAAAGAGATTACACCCCCAAGGAGGTAGCTTCTCTAAGCTCCTTGTGACTGCATTAACCCAATAGTAAAGGCACTAGTCATTAATTTGTTTCATTGGAGAAATAAAATATTGCATTGGGAAACATGAATTTCGGTCATTTTTACTTCTTGCAAAGTGGATTGTTTTCCTTGTGCCTTGGGCACCTCACAACCACTAAGGCGTCCTCATCTAAGGGCTACTTATTGCCGATGTTACAAGTTTGCATCTTCAACCATTAGGGCTGCATAAACCCTAACCTAATTGATTTAATAACTCTCTTATCAACCACTGGTTTTTGCTCAAAGTTTGCACATTTACTCTCCTTGTCCTAGTGCACTTTTTGGCAAAGGTTGAGGGGATTTCATTGGCTGATTTTATTGCTGTAATACATTGAATTTTACAGCCATAAGGCTGATATAATTTGTTGCAGACAAGTGTTTACAACAACCTTAACTTTTATGCTAAGAGTATTGATTTTTCATCTTGAGTTTAGCTAGTCAATTACTAGTCTTTCTCTTGCATTTTCTACTTGATCTTTAACATTTATTGAGCAAATTATAGTATCTTTTTATTGCTGATATATATTGTCATCTATTGCTGCAAATTAGGGACAACAATCTTAACTTACTGATCCAACTAACATATACTGTTGCAAGGTGTGTTTTCTTATGTCTCGAGAAGGTACAATCATCCGAAAAAGCACTATCCCTACCTTTACTTGATTTACAATGCATCTATCCCTACCCTTCATTCCATTTAGACTTCACCTATAGGGGTTTCATTTCCATCCATCTCCATCTCAATCCCCCTAGGGTCACCGAGATCACCTCGCTAGAGTGACCTAGTCACCCTTGAAGTGCGGGACCTACATTGAGGTGACATTGGGTGTAGGATTCCAAAGTTGTAGCACTTGTTCCGTGGTTGGGTCGGGCTTTGTCCAACCTAAAACTTGTGCCATAACATGCTTGCTTAGACATAATGGTGGTGATTAAAGGATAATCTCTGTCAATGTGGATGGCGAGCCAAAATTTGAAAAAGAAAAGGGTTACAAATCATCCGTGAATAATGTATGAAGGCATACATTTTGACATTTGACCACGAGGCAGTGGCCAAAGCCAAAGATCCAATGGGAATGTAGATTCACAATATGAGTGAGAAAAATAATTAGCTCTCATGTTGTTGATTGGAAGAATTATTCTAAGCATTTTCAAGTGTAGAATTGTTGATCCAATGCATCGTAACATCTATTTTTTTTATGGGCATCTGATTTGATGTTTGCCCATCGTTGTTAGTGGTTCCTTCGAAATAGAACGCAAAATGCATAACTTCCATGGTTGTGGATAATGCAATTGCAATGCTAATGTTTTTCCTGAGTATATCGATCGTGGGAACACATTTCTCTACTTTGTAACATATCCCTTTTCTTTGTCATCTATATCACCATCTTCAAAGTCATTTGCAACAATGATAAATCTAATGCCTTTAATGTTCTCGACCATGTCTCTATGCTGCCAAAATCTTTGAAAGCCTTGCAAGGTGGCACCAAACATGCTTTGCCACCCACCATGATCAAAACAATTCATGTGTTGTGTTCTTTATAATTGGTTGTAGGCATCATCTTCTCATTGTCTACTTTGCGATGGATTTAAAACTTCAATTTTTCAGTGTTTTTACCTCTGCTCTATACGATTCGATTGCTATTGTTGATTAACAATACAACAATAGGTTGAGTAGCTTCACCAATATATCTAACCCAATCAATACATAGTCCTCGTTTAATTAATTTATGCTATGAAAAATTTCCAATAAA
>SNQJ01S0215249.1:5986-20155 GCA_010110895.2 Picea sitchensis
ACCAATTGTTGGATAACTAAGAGGGGGGAGGTGAATCAATTGTTTCCGCGCTTAAACAATTATGGTTCTTTTAAACATTTTGTAGAGACTCTGAATGATAATCACAATAATGCAGGGAAATAAACAATGGCACTCGCAGCATCATTCACATATATGAGAAACACAGAGACAGATATTTCCCGAGGAAACCCATGCAGGATAAAAACCTCTTTTCTTTTATATGATAAGTAATGGTTACATTATTTATAGTATCATACATATGAGCACCAACTCATAATGAGGCTACAACCTCAGCTTTGCAAGCTGCAACTTGCTGAGAGCACCAACTTTCTGTTTTCTGTAGCACCAACTAGAAGGAAGCACCGACTCCCTGGTTTTTCTAGCACCAACTAGAAGGAAGCACCAACTCCTAGTGTTCAAGCACCCACTTGAACCTATGAGGACAACAGTCCTCCCTAGCACCTCCCAACCACCCTGAAATATAAATCTTTTCTACTGAATTTATTACATTGATATGATGATCGATGATGGCCTACCTGACTTATCACTGTTCTGCTCCACTTCATTGCTTTGTCTGCCTTATTACCTTTCTGCTTAGATCATTTGCACTCTGATTCTTCTTCACACATGAATCACCACAACAAACTCCAATAGCAACTGCAAATTTCCACAACAACAACAACATAATCTCTTCTCTGTACCGTGTATTTATTGCTTCTGTGTACCTTGTGCATGCAATGTTCTCCATTCCTGAGCATGCTTCAACCACGCCAATCTTCTCCACCTCTCGAGTGCTCTGCGAGATCAACATCATAACTCTTCAGCTTCTCTGGCTAAAACCATCAGTGGTTTCTGGCAGTTTCACTGTTGTATGCAACAGTAGCCCTGCGATCAATCCTTGATTAAACAGTTTAGATCAAATCAGGATTTCATATATCGCGATTTCGGCACTCTCGGCATTCATAGTCTTAGTCACTTAAAAATCCCGTGACCAAGGGCTATGACCATAGCCTTATGTCTCTCTATCAGGGTTTTGGCCTTTCCTGAGTTTTAGCCCCTTCTGGATACACAATGGTCCATGTGACCTGCGATCACGTGAACTTGGTCTTATTACTCCATCGGAGTTTCGACACTTATGATGACATAATGTTTATGTCCACGGGATTTGCGATTTCCCGATTCATGTTGCACTTCAGCCCTCTTGGCTGAGCCCTAGTCCACGTGACCGTTACCCGTGATCGCAGCCTTATCCCGTCGGGGCTATGGGGCTTGTGATGCCAAGATGCACAAATCAACGAGACTCTCGGTATGCTGAATCCCGATGTGCTCCTTATCTCTGACAGCTGGCCTTCACTATGCCACCATCCTCCTTCGATGCTGTGCTGACAGCTGGCCCCCACACATCAGGGTTTCGCGGATCGCGATTCTGTCTTGCACAAAAATCTTGTCAACGGGATCCTCGATTTCCCGATGAACAAAATGTCGATCAATGATTTTTCTATCGGGCCTCTTCCCAATGGCACCGATCTCATGCCACACGTCCTTCCATATGGACGGTCCTGATTCCTCTGGGATTTTGAGACTTTCGATGTCTTGTTTCCTTTGACCTCAGGAACTCCGATTTCCCAATGGCCAATATGTCGATGGCGCCTTGATCTTCGACACCTGTCCCTCAGATGGACGGTCCCGATCCCTCCGGGATTTCGAGACTTTCGATGTCAAGTGACTTTGTCATTTCAAAGTCCCGATCGTCGATGCCTCTGCTGATGTCACACGTGGTTTGACACATGTTAAATACTGCCACATGTCACTTTGATTCATTACCCATATGTGCCTGAATTGTTGAATCAGTCTGACACTTGTCACTACCTGGTTTTGCCACGTGTCGCTTAGCTGACGTGGTCTGTTGACGTGGGTCGTGTCGATGGTCTAGATCATATCTTGATCTGACAGTTCAGGTTCAATCAGGATTTCACTCATCGCGATTTAGGGGTTTGTGATGTCAATGAACTTTGACATATCCAACTCGTGATTCTTGAAACTCCGATGGCTAGGCTCCTGGTCCATATGACCATTATCCCCATGACCGCAGCCAAACCTCCTTACACTTTAAAGACCATGCAGGTTCTCCTCGATCCAACGGTGGTTAGGTCCTGCGCTTGGATATAACGTCTGAGATCTTTCCTCCTTTTTAGTGTGCTTTTCTTGTCTATAATCAGATCTGGTGGTCGACGTTCTGTCGGGATTTCACCTTTGCATTTCTTGATGGTAAATCTCGTGCATCTCTGGTCTGATCTGACGGCTGACGGGATTTCTGACCGACGGCTGTGGATCTCTGTCTTCCTTCTCCTCCGTTGTGGATCCTTGAGCCTTGCTGAGCGCGTTTTCCTCAACGTTGTTTCTCCTGAGCTTTCACGTCTGAATCCCCAAGGGATTTTATCCTCCTTATACTGCCATCTCCACTATTTGTACTTGCCATCAATGAAAAGCATACTACTTGTTAAACATTTGCCAACACCCAGGGGTTGGAATCCCAACCCCAGCTGAAAGGGGCTATGGCCATTGGAGCTATGGAGAGCCATGTTGTAGTTGTGTTGAACACATGGAAGACTCTCATCCCAAATACAAATATTCTTAGATTTATACAGGCGCGGGATGTACACAATCATCTTATTGATGACCTTTGTTTGGCCATCGGTTTGAGGGTGCAAGGAAGTGGATTTAGTGGGCTTGGTGTCCAACAATGATCAGACACTCGAGAAAAATGTGTTGAGGAACATGATGTACCGATCATAGATGATAGTCTGTAGTATCCCAAAATGGATTCACACTCGGTTGAAGAAGATATTGGTAGTAGCTTCTGTTGTGAGTCTCTTATTGCAGGCTATGAGAATGACCATCTTCAAAAAATGAGCAACCACCACAAATACGCAATCATTTCCTTTCTTTGTGGACAGAAGGCCATCCATGTAATCCATAAAGATGCATTCCTCAGGCCTCTCAAGAGTAGGAATATGGGTGTATAATCCTTTCTTCTTGATGGATGGCTTGGCAATAGCACATGCAATGAAAGATCTAATATACTTGTTGATGTCCCGTCGAAGTTTTGGCCAATAAAAATGTTTCTTTAGAATGACCACAATTTTCTCCATGCCAAAATGTCCTTCATATGACTATAGTGAGCCTCCCAAATTATCTTTTCACTCTCTCTTCCAGGAACACATGATAAATTTCCTAGATGGCATAACAGTCCATCCTGAATATGAAAATCAGTGACATTCACGCATGTACCCAAGAGCTGATAGGTGGTGGAGAAGTCAGGATCTCACTAATAAAGTTGGGGTCATCCATATGCCTCATGTCCATAGGAATGGATCATGGTGGTGAGGGAAGCCATAGGAGGTCAACTGAGGCAGTTAGCGACACAATTTTTGCTCCCTGTTTTATACTTGATGTTGAGATGGAACTATTGTAGGTATGTGGACCAATTTTGATGGTGGACATTAAACAACTTCACTTGTGTTTGTATGACCTACAAAGGCTTGTGATCAGTGTGTATTATTGTCTCTTTTCCCAGAATATAATGTTTCCATTGACGACATGCTTTCACAATAAAACACATTTCCTTGTGATAGGTGGGGTATTTTTGGACAGTATATGAGAGTGTCTCACTATGGTATTCTATTGGATGACCATGCTAAGTTAGAAATGGTCCTACAACATAGTCATATGGATCCGTCTCTATCTCAAATTGTTCTCTTGACTTTCCTTTGCTTTTCAATGCCTTGCATTACCTTTCATTGTATTTCCTTGCCTTGCCATACCTAGACCTAGACCTAGACCTAGACCTTGCCTTGCCTTTCCTTACCTTTCCTTGACTTGCCATGCTTGACATGCCACACCTTTCCTTGCCATTCCATGCCATACCATGCCTTTCCTTTCCACTCCAAGCCATTTCTAGCCTTTTCCTTCCTTTCCTTGACTTTCCATGCCATGCCTTGTCTTTCCATGCCTTTCCTTTCCTTTCCATGCCTTGCATTTCCTTGCCTTGCCTTTCCTTTCCATGTCTTTCCTTTCCTTGCCTTGCCTTGCCATACATAGAGCTAGACCTATATCTATACCTTTCCTTGGTTTCCCTTGCCTTTCCATGTCTATCATTTCCTTGCCATGAATTCCATTGCCTTGTCTTGACTTTCCATGCAAAGCTTTTCCTTCTCATGCCTTGCCTTGCCTTGCCTTGCCATGCCTAGAATTTCCTTTCCTTTTCTTTCCTTTCCTCGCCTTGTTTTCATTGCCTTGTCTTCCATTTTCTTTCCATGTATTATCTTTCCATACCTTGGCTAACCTCTCTCTGCCTTGGCTTTCCTTTCCATGCCTTTTCCTCCAATGGTCTAGGCCATGGTATCAGTCATGGTCAGGGTGTAGGTATAGTTCTAAGTCATGTTTTAGGTCTAGGTCTAGGTCTAGGTCAACGTCTAGGTCTAGGTCCATGTCTAGGTCTAAGTCTAGGTCTAGGTCATGCCATGTCTAGCATTTCCTTTCCTTGCATTGAATTTCCTTGGGTTGTCTTGCATTGCATTTCCTTGCATTTCCTTGCCATGACCTTCCTTTCCTTTCCTTTCCATACCTAGACCTATGACTAGACCTTTCCTTTCCATGCCTATCCTTGCCTTTACTTTCCATGTATATCCTTTCCTAGGCTAGCCATGCGTTTTATATCCTTGCATTGTGATGCCATGCCTTTCATTTCCATGCCATGTGAGACAAGGATGCTTCCTATGCTTGAGGCATGGTTTGCATGTAGAAGCACTTAAGATTCTTATCAGTTTCCTTTCCCAATCTAGTGCATTCTTATCCTCACTCTCTTACTCAATGTTATCCTTGAGACCTATGCCAAGAGGCCTTACACTGGCATAATTGGAAATTTTCAAGGGAACATAGAATCTAACAAAGTTTCCTATAGAGATAGACAAAGAAAGAATGTCCCAATAGTTATTGCTTCAACGTTCACTCCCTATACTTGTTCTAGGAGCAATTTAGATGTCTCCTCATCTGATGTTTGATCCAACTTTCTTGTCAATTGAAAAATATTTGATAGAATGACACACTGACAAGGGACCATTGATTATATTGTTGACAGACACACTATACCCAATTGACATTGCTATCCCCATACGCAATAAGATATAAAATTAGAAACGTTCTTGCATTTGTAGCCCACAAATTCAAAATCTAGTAAGCAAATTATGTAAAGGAATTCCAAGCACAAGCGAGGTGTTGTGAAAGAAGTGGAAGGTTCCTTGTGAATCTTCCTCTAGAGCAGTCCTAATCTTCCCTTTGCACTGAGTTGTTACACTCTTTCATGCAAATGTATTGGAAGCAACAAAACAAACTCCTAGAGATAAAAAGATCATTGTGAGCACCTCACTTCTTTAAAAAGTTCATCTTAACCGTATGTTTATTAAATTTTTAATATGATATAGGCACCTCACTTCTTTAAAAAAAAATTAAACTCACTACTATATAATATCACTACTCTATAGTATCACTATTATGCATATTGACATATAATATTAGTATTATAGTTTTTCAAAGTGATAATTTATTTTTAAAGAGAAGATAAATATAAAATAAGTTTATTCTACTCACATACATATACATTTATGAATGTATTTAAGTGAAAAATAATAATTATTACCTAAATGTATTTAAATAAAAAATAACATTTGTCACTATGTTAATATTATAATTGAATTTCTCCCCAAATTACATCAACATTTAATATATCAATAATCATATTATAATAATTATATTAAGAAATTTTATGTAAAAAAAAAAAAAAAACATTTTCATTAAAGTTTGAATTTACACAAAGTCTAAACATTCTTACCATTGGAAATGCCACTGATCCATTAAATCCCTTGATTTCTACTTTTGTGAATTATTCGTTGTTTGATCATTTTGGCAGTGAGGGCATGGTTTGGGGTATTCTACGAATATACAATTACAATGAGAGAATGTTTAAAGGGAAGCCGAGGTAAAAGAGTATATATTTTTTCATTCAGATATTTAAATCCTAAACACCTTTCAACAATTAAAATTTGGGATATCAAGCATGGAGTTTGAAAAATTAAAATTTGGTATTTTAAGGATGAAAAAAATTGGGATTTTAGAGATGGAATTTATGTGAGAAAAGAAGCCAAGTCTATTACTATGTTTTAATAATAGAATTTATTGATATTACCTTGTAATGGAATTCATGTGTTTCTTTCTAAGAGGTTATAAGTTCAAATCCAAAGGAGGTAGGGTATGTATATTTTCATAGACTTTAACAGTGGCTGGAAGGAGTAAGCTAACTAGGGAGAAATTTTCCCTCTTTTCTGGCAAAAAAAAATGGACATAGAGGTAGCTTGAGTTTGGCATGGATCAAAGTTCCATACATCCTTAACCTTAAAAAATAGATTATTATTATCATTATTATTAATCTATTGACATAAACATAACATTCAACATATTAAGAATCATTCCTTAAAATAACTTAATTGTAACCTTAAAAAATAGAATATTATTATTATTAATCTATTAACATAAACACAACATTCAACATATTAAAAATCATTCACTAAAAATCCGTATTTCTCCAAATTACATTTTAAAAATAAACAGTTCCAAATTTGGAACTGAAAGAAACATATTAAAAATCATTCACTAAACTCTGTGCATCTCCAAATTGCAGCCATGCATGAAACAAACAGTTTCAAATAACTACACGAAACAGTATTCCCAACAACCAACCACTCCCTGGATGACGGGTTAAACAGATAAGTCACAATTTTCCTGAAGCGGCCTCCGGATACAAAAATCCAGTCGCCAAACTGTGCAACACAATTAAGGAAGCGAGCAGATTGCAAAAGAAAAGCCACAGCAGTCCAAACGTTTTTCTCACCATCATACTTCATTACCTGTTGTTGTACATCACTGAAAGCATACAACTCCCTAGAAGAAGAAACCACACACTTTTTCCATAGATCTCCCCTGAATCTCATATTTTCCCACCTTCTCCACATCTTGGCACTTATGAAAACACCGTCGCATCCCAGGCCGTGTGGTTGGATCATAGGAGGAAAAATTTCCCACTTGTCTTCCTCCACGTTATAAGCTTCTACAGTGGCCAGAGCTCTGGTTTCCGCCAGAGGGTTGAGAGGCTCATCCACCCCGACCCTACCTGCGACATAGACCCCGACCCCGCCTGCGATGTAGACAAGTCCGGTGGAAGAATCGACACAGCAGGAAAATGAGTATCGAGGTGTAGGCATGTCAGCTCTGCGGCTCCATCTCACAGACTCAAAGTCATAAATGTATACACTCTTTGTGATTCTGCTTCCGGTTCATAGCAGTGCACTGAAACGGTCCTCCTACTCCAGCAAAGTGGGGAACATTGATGGGAGGTAGCCTTTCCGAGGTACCCTTCACAGGGTCACATACCCTTATTTCCAATAAGTAACTAGGATCTTGTTGAATCAAGCATAGCAGCTGCTCGGTCGTCCCAGATATCTTTCTATCTGCATAGAACTCAGGGTTGCTCACCATAGACTCCCAACTTTTGTACACACCTTTCAGATTATCGTGCCATTTGTAAGGCACTCTTAATAAGCACTGTCGAACGAGATCGTTCGAAATAACCTCCATTAGACCTGATCGAGTTTACCCAAAGATTTACACAGATCTTAAAGATGAAAACGTGAAAGTGAACAAAGATTTATACAGATCTTAGAGTTGCAAACGTGAAAGTGAACCAAATATGAAAGAAGGTTTACACAGATCTTAGAGCTGCAAATGTGAAAGTGAACCAAATATGAAAGAAGGTTTACACAGATCTTAGAGATGCAAACGTGAAAGTGAACCAAATATGAATAAAGCTTTACACAGATGTTAAAGCTGCAAACTTGAAAATGAACCGATTATGAAAACGGAGTTAAATATATAGTAACTTAAATCTCTAGGAGTAACCTAAATCTCGGAGTAACCTAAATCTCGGAGTAACCTAAATTTGAACCAGACAAAAAATGAAGTGAATAAATCTTATTTATTCATACAGTGAATTAATAAGATTTAATTCACCTTATAAGTTTACCCTAAATGCGGAGAATAAATTTGACTATAAGTTTTAATTAAGTTATTTAATCCTATTAAAAGGATTAAACGTGAAGAATTTATTTTTGAGTATAATTTTGATTAAAAGTAATAACCCTATTAAAAGATTAAATGGTGAATAATTTTTTTTTGAGTGTAATTTTTATTGAAAGTAATAACTCTATTAAAAGGAATAAACGGTGAAGAATTTATTTTTGAGTACAATTTTTATTAAAAGTATTAATTAAATTGGATTAATAGGAGAAATAATTTTGATTAGTAATTTTTTTAAGGATTTTTTCTTATAATCCAAATTTCCAAAATTTTAAAAAATGGGTGGGAAGATGTGTAATATAATAAAAAATGATTGAGTTAATAGGTGGATGTGTAATAAGATAAAAAAAGGAAGTGAGTTAATAAGTAGACAAATTCAACTATTTTGGTGAATTCACTTTTTTCCAGCAAGGTAAAGTTTTACCTTGATCTACTCAATCTAGGTCATCTTAAAATGTGCCAAAACCCTTGAGAACAAAGTTCCATTAATAAAGTGGAATTATGACTTCCCCTAAGATTCGTATCAATCTACGTCTTCTTAAAATGGCTCAAAACTTCCATCATCAAAGCTTTCATTATTCTAGTGGAATTATAACTTACTGTAAAATTCCTACTAAATTTAAGGAAAATTTACAACTTAATAGAAAATTTATTCACTTATTAGCTCACTTCTATCAAATGTGTTTTTCTATTGCCATGTTGATAATACATTAATTATTTTTTACAATTCGTTATTAGGTGGAAAGACCTACCATATTTTTTATTACACAAAAAATATGATCAAAATATTTATACTCATTTTACATGTAGGCGATCCATTAGTTCAAAAAAATATTAAGAAAAAATATTGTTATTATTATTATTATTAAATATGGAGTAGTGTTATCATAGATTATACATTTCTATCAAGAAGCTCAAGGAGAAGACCCAAGTAGTGAATGGCTAGACTTGTAAATGTTGTATATATACTTTTATGGATAGAAGCTATGTAAATATTAATGCTAGAATATAATTTATAATGGTTTCAAATACATGTGGACAAGATGAGACGAATGACCTGTGATTTCCACAAAACAAATAGAAGAAAAAATCAGATCTATAGGAAACTAATTGAGTCTAATGCCAAGTGGTAGCTTGAGATATCATCTACATTCCATCATATGCCTTAAATGAAGCCAATAAAATCCTTTTAGTTAAAAAGTTATTCATGGAATCCATGTAGATGGTTGGTGAGGAAGTCTACCTCAAGTAGTTATTTGACCATGGGTTGAACAAAGTCTACCTCATGTAGTTATTTGACCATGGGTTGAACACAACCATCATGGGAGAAATGTAAGAATAATTCATTATCCTATCAAAGAAAGAGTTAGACATCCTACCCTCAACTCTCTTACTATCTATTCATTCTCACCATTTTAACATTCCCGACATGCATTTTCCATCTATTGTTATTAACTAGGAATTTTAAGATGACCAAAAATCAATGTTGTGAAAGGGGAATTTTCAAACCTTGGGGAAGAGCTAGAGAGGATACAAATGATTATAGAGGGTGAGAATGTTAAAATCCTTCAACCATATTTTATCTAAGTGACTTGGTTTTTCTAAAGATAAGATGTACTTTGTTTGTGTGTGTAAGTAAACATTAGATTACCTTTTATAAACCATTTTAAGAGTACATGCATTCTGCACAAGCTTGGGTCGCCATAGTTGGAAACCAACCCAAGCCCAACAATGTGTTCAAAAGAGACATACTATTCTTCTTAAACAGGCTATTGTTTTGTATCTAAGATCTAATTTGAAAAAAATAGACTTGAACTTCAAAACAGAGAACAATAAAATCCTAAGGGATGAAAAACTGCAAAAAGACATCGAATACATCCAACGCTACAAAAATTCCATGGAGGAACCTGGTCCAAAAATAGGATCCATAATAGGGCATCCATGGAAGGCCCTTATGGGGAAAACTAGTCTTGCTTCAGATGGGTTGGCATCTATCAAGCTTGTTGATTGAGTAGCAATGAGATTTTGGCATCCAAATGGTCCATTTTGAAATTCATGCCCACCATCTGTCTGCACATGTCGAAGATGAGTTGCCATTATTATTCTATTAATCCTCCTTCACCAGGTTCATTGTTTGAGCATCATTCTTCTGATGAAAAATATGACCATGGAGAAGAGGGGCTTCCTCAATGGAAGAAGCCTGACCTGCATGGACCTTCAAATTCAATCAAGTCTCACCTCAAAGTGGAAGGTCCTCACCCTCAATTGATTAGACTTGACAAACCAATTCTAAGACTTCATTAACATGCGGTGAATTGTGCACGTGAGTCTCATGAGGGGGCATATGAGCATCCTCCATCCATGCCTCAGTCCTATTGCGATCACTTACATCTTAATGGTGCATGGGATTTCATCACTGGGAGCCACGAGTCCTGCAAGAAGGCCCTCTTTCCCAGACCCTCGACATTGCAAACATAGAGCACAAAGCCACACTGAGAGAGTATAGCATACAGTTTGAGTCCAACCTTCTCCTACAACTAGTCAGAATGGGTTGCCAAACCTTCAACAAAATAGGAATATAGCCACCACCCTTGGTTTAATATGGCTTGTTCACTTCCCTTGGACTTCATTTCATCAGTCGACCATTTATTTTTCCTCATGTTTTCTATAATGTTGGGATGAATTTTGGGCCAAATAACAGTCCAAGGAGTTGAAAGTGAATGGAAAATTATTCTATTATGCTCCTTCTAGATATGCCATAGAATGAATCCTAGAAAGAGATGTTAGATTCTATTGAGGATGACCATTTAGTAGGTCGAGAGATGCCAACTGGATATTGTGTTGGGAATCTTGTCTCTATGATGGTCCATTGTGCACATCACTTGAGCTTCCTGATCCCCCATATGCAAACTAAAATTGCATTGGTTCAACATGTGTTCGATGTTCTCCTTAGCTTGGATACATAATGGGAAGATGGAAGGCCCTATGAATCCTCTTTTTTGAGGTTTTCCTATGTTAGCATGCATTTGTAAGCCACTAAATAGAGGGAAGTACTTATCTTTTTCCATAAGTTGGTTGTCCATATGTTTCTCCATATAATCTCCTTGTTCATTTGATGGAATTAGGTTGTGAGACCATATGATTCTTTATTGTTGAATATCCCTTTAGAAGATTATTTTCCAGGTTATTTCCAAAAGGCATTCAACATATTGGACTCTTTATACCTAAATTAAGAGCATTGGAATCCTAGATGGGTCATTAAGAAAAGAAGGGTAAAATGTTCCTTGTGTTGTGTACAACAATGGTATATAGTGTGGTGGTTATTTGATGACTAGATGAGATGCCTAGTAATAGGAATTCAAGTCCTTAACCTCAACATATGTATTTGTCCTTTTTATTTTGGCAGGAGAGTATTATTGTGGTTTTGAGAGTGATCAATCTTTTTTGTTTCCTATTTTCAAGAAATAGTTGAGGTAGTCTCATATTCTTGTAACTAGTTGAGATCCTAAGGACTGAAGGCCCCAGTAAGTACATTGCAAACATAGAGCACAAAGCCACACCGAGAGAGGATAATAGAGAATTTGAGTCCAAAATTCTCCTACAACTAGTGAGAATGGGTTTCCAAACCATCAACAAAACATGAATATATCCACCACCCTTCCTAGTTATCCTATGTAGACTTCTTTTTCGTAAATGATAATAGGAGACCATAATTGAGGTAATGTGCTTGAAGTGACTGTGATTTACTATCCTTGTACCATTGAGCCTTTCTTTTTCCATCGCATCTTGATGTGAACTTAGAGTTGGATTAATGTGTCTATATGTGTTTAAATGTGATGTCCCTTCCATGCGCTCGCAAGGATCCTTGAGAGAGAACTTGGAAGGGAATATGCTATCCACATGTTTGGTCATGAGAAAGTGGATGTCACCCCATCCGGGGAGTATTCATCTTATGTTTCCAGGTCTAAACATTCTCGAAAAAGGGGGTGCACCAGGAATTGATTAGAGCTATAATGCAGGTCACCCTATTTTTTATCAATTTTGTCATTGACTAACTTGTCTACTATATTATTGGCCTCCTTGCGAACATGTGAGGGAATAATGACCATATGTGGAGAGATCATATTCTTCAGAGATTCCAAGCTTCCTAGAGGCGTCCAACTGGTAGAAAGTTTGGCCGTCTCTGACCCATTTTTGAGTTTAGATAACATGCTTATTATTATTTGAGAGTCCCCTTCCACAATTAGTTGATGGAAGCAAAGCTAGATAACTGCTTGGATTTCGCTAGTGAGAGCCCATAATTCAACAACATTGTTGGAATTATGCCCAATATTCTTGGCCAGGATGTGATAGAGGAATCCCTGATTGTCACGAAATGAAACTCCAAAAACTACAAAGCTATGATTACCCTTTGAGGCTCTGTCAACATTTAATTTGATGAATCCAGAGGGTGGAAGATGCCATTTGCTTGGGATTCTTTGGACTAGAAGACAAGGTTGAGGAAGATCAACAGATAGAGAAATACATAGATCTCATTGGTTTAAGATGGCTTGTTCACTGCCCTCAAACTTCATTTCGTCAGTCCCCCATTTCTTTTTCCTCATAGTTTCCACAATGTTGTGATGAATTTTAGGCCAAATTGCAGTCCAAGGAGCTAAAAGTGAATGGAAAATTATTCTATTATGCTTCTTCTAGATATGCCATAGAATGAAGCCTGGAAAGAGATGTAGGGATAATTTTAAGGATGGAAATTTATTTTAAAATGTAGAAACCTTGGTGAATATTAATATTCCTTAACATTCCAACTATAAAATGTTTGGCAATATTTTTGTAAAAATATTCAAATTTATAAGGATTTTATTTAGTTTGTATAAAATTTTGTCGATTTTTAAGGTAAAATAATTTTATCCTATATAATTTGGATGAATCATTTTTGGAATAGCGAATCTTTTTTTGGGAAAAACCATGGAAAATTAGCCCATTAGCAAAATTTAGCCCCTAAAATCATCCCTAAAGAGATGTCAGATTCTATTGAGAATGACATTTTTGTAGGTCGAGAGATGCCAATTGGAGACTGTGTTGGGAACACTGTCTCTATGATGGTCCAATGTGCACATCACTTGAGGTTCATCATCCCAGATATTGAAACTAAAATGGCATTGGTTCAACAATTGTTCCATGGTCTCCTTAGCTTGGATACATAATGGGAAGATGGAATGCCCTATGGATCCTCTTTTTTTTTAGGTTTTCCCATGTTAGCATATGTTTGTGAGCCACTAAATAGAGTGAATTAATTATTTTTTTTAATAAGTTGGTTGTCCATATGTTTCTCCATATACTCTCCTTGGTCATTTGATGGACTTAGGTTATGAGACCATAGGATTCTTTAATGTTGAATATCCCTTTAGAAGAGTATTTTCTAGGTTATTTCCAAAAGGTATTCAACATATTGGACTCTTTATACCTAAATTAAGAGCATTGGAATCCTAGATGCGACATTAAGAAAATAAGGGTAAAATATTCCTTGTCTTGTGTACAACAATGGTATATAGTGTGATTGTTATTTGATGACTAGATGAGATTCCTAGTGATAGGGATTCAAGTCCTTAGCCTTAACATATGTATTTGTCCTTTTTATTTTGGAAGGAGAGTATTATTGTGGTTTAGAGAGTGATGAATCTTTTTTCTTTCCTATTTTCAAGAAATAGTTGAGTTAGTCTCATATTATTGTGACTAGTTGAGATCCTATCACCAACTAGATACATTATTGTATTTTCATTGTTATTTCTTAGGATCTTGCCTCTTAGTTTGTCGAGGTAGTTTTTTTTTTTATGTAAAGATATACAAGTTTGTGTTTGGATTAATAAAATTTAGTGCGATATTTTGTATTTTTCATTGTGTTTTTAGAAATATTCTATGAGTGGGATTTCCCACATCATTTGTATTAGAGAAAGTTTCTTATTCATTAACATGGTTTTGGGT
>SNQJ01S0215250.1:0-15582 GCA_010110895.2 Picea sitchensis
GTTGTTATTTAATTGGATTTCCAAAAATATATTTGAATAGAAAACTTTATTGGATTAAATTAATAAATAAAATGTAAAATGAAGATGGATTACATTTTTCATTGTTTTGTTTTATTTATTGATTTTTCAAATTTATATAAAATTTAAGTTCCTTTTAAATTTTATTTTAAAAGAAGGATTAGGGATGTCTCTTCTCTCATGTAGTTCACATGTATTGAGGATAATGGAGCATTAGTGTAGATTGCGAGATAGGAGGGAAATGGGACATAGGAATATGAATTTAAGTTTCTTGTCATGACATTAAAGGGATTAGAAATTTATGAACTCTAGGTTCTACTTTGCATGATGGCTACATCAGGGTTATGTCTGGAAAATGGGTAGTCTATGGCCTTCACAACTTGAGTTGAAAAACAAGTGGGTAGTATGATTGTATCATTCCCTACCTGGGATACACTAGAACAAGGAATTATAAAATTTACAGAACTCTCTAAATCTATTGGCATGCCAAGACCATGGTTTCATTAGGAATTCTTCCAAGTGACCAGTATTTGAGAAATCTCAAGTGATTGATGGAGTCACTCAAGGAGAAGAACAACTTGTTATCTAAACTACTAGTTATCAATATTTTTAGTTAAACTACTAGTTTCAAGATTTTTAGTTTTTTCAATTGTTTTAGACAATTTTAAGTGTTAAGTTCAACTTCAAATTTTGTGTAGCTTATCACTTTGGGAAGACACTTCAAATTAATTAAAAAATGTTTTTGTTTTCTAATTTATATTTAAAATTTTATTTTATAATAAAAGATAATCAATCATTAATTATAAAATGGTTTTTTTTCAAATTTATATAGATATATAATAACTTAAATGTATTTTTTTATTATTATACCTAATAACTTTGCTTTATTTTTATAAATATATTTTTTTATAATTAAAATAATAATTTAATTTTTAATTTTTTAATTAAAAAATAATATTTAAAAAAATATTAAACTAAGTTTAAAATAAATATGTATCTAAACTTTTTTGCGGCTACAATTTCTCTTTCACATATGAATATAAAAAAAAAAGCTAATAATATATTTGTCAATATGGTAGGTCTAATTTAAAAAAAAAAATCGAATTTGTGTGGATATAGAATTTTATTTTAAAATTAATATTCTAATAATTAACAAATAAATTTAAAATGTATATAAAAGATAACAATAAAATTTAAAGGAAAAAAATCTTAAACTAGATCTGAAAATACTATAAGTTAATCTTCTAAAAATGTAGTGGTTTATCCAATGAAAGGTAAAGATAATGAGGTATTAAAGTCTCGGTGAATAGCTTGATAAAATATTGCATAAGAATTTTTGTATTAATTGGCTAAAGTGTTATCCCTCACTGTAATTGAAAAAAAAATACATATTAGGAGAGAAACAACGATTACAGGATTGAAGTAATGCATGTCACAACCTTATAAGAGAGAAACTCATCCATGTTACAACCTTATAATAGAGCTTCAACAAAGTGTTGTAGATATACACATATCGCTTCAGAACACAACAAGAGTGTTAGAGCCTAATTGGGTAGAAGAACCCTTATACATTGATGCAACTACAAAAATATATGCTTAGTGGATGTTGATCTAATATTGTCAAAGAAACCATAATGGACACTTGTCATCCAATCATTGGGATAGACTATATACCTCAAGTATTTTGTGTGAAAATGATCCAGGTGGATATCAGTGGCCACCCACCTCTTCTACTGACTCATAATAGTTCCCCATCTTAGAAGATTTTCTCTAGATTTCCAAGTCTTGATCTTTGTCACATTTTTTAGGATCTTAATAGGGAATTTTGTCACTTCAACAGATTAGGGATTCCATGGCATCCCTAATCCTTGACTGGAATTTTTCTTCTTATCAAAATCTTTCCAATAGGATTTGCGTGCTCGAAATGGAGTTTTTCTGCAGAAGTTGCGCCTTCATGAAGTTGACGTATCAACTAGAATCCTCAGGCCCCACATTCATTTTCACCACTTCATCTCCTAGGGTTATGGTTTTTGTGAATGAGTGTAACCAACACCTTTCTCTTGCGAGATAAGCTACCACCATTCTTGCTAGATTGTATTACTTTGCATTTCACAATGTTTTCCCACTTCATGTTCTGATAGAATTTGGTTCACATTATATTACTATTCCCTCTACAATATTTATATGTGTGTGTTTCCATTCATATTCCTACCTCTCATTCCATTCTCTATACAATCTAGATTATTGGTACTAGAGCAATCTACTCTTTGTTGTTTCTCGATGCATGTCTCCAATGAGATCAAGGTATAAAGAGTTGGGTATTGATATGATTTTGCTTGGGGAATACCACTCTCATTAGCCCAAACAACCTCCAATGGTGGATGAAAATATATATCATGGAGTAGGACATCCTATCAAGTTGTTCCTCGAGGATCCATTGCATGAGGAAGAATAGGATAATGGAAAATTTCTACGAGATCCTTTGATTGATGCTATATAAGTTGAGATACCTTCAACACAAATCCATTTTTCAGATGCGACCCCAAAAAATTCCATTTCATGCATCAAAATGGCCTTGGAAGGTTTCAATCCCTAATTTTCCAACTTGGGACCTACCATTATAATGATCCTGCAAGTTGATTTCTCAATATTTTCCCACTTTGAGAGCATCGACATAGATGAAAAATAATATAATGATCCAATCCAAATCATACCTCCCCAGTTAGGGTGTATTTTGGTACACATAATATTTACTAAATGAGGTGAGGAAATGTTTCCTCTATCTTCTCCCTAGAGTGCCACTTTTCTTTGCCTAGAAGTTGTCCTTTTAACCCAATCTTCCAAAGGGTGTGTCGACCTTGTCTTGTACTTATGGAACTCTCTTGTAAAATGATTTCCTATGCTAACTCTTCCTAAGCATCTAGTGTTAAATCCTCTATGGAAGGTAGGAAAAACTCCTCCTCTTAGTCCAACATGGGATATTCATAGGTTTTGAGATTATCCACATTCATTATTTAGTAAATGTGCATGTGTGGGGGTGGAATGAGTTTATAGTTGTTATCTACCACCTTCTCCAATATCTCAAAAGGTCCATAGCACAAATACTTGATCTTCTTACTAGGAACCTATAGTCTTTTCTTGTTCAACTATAACAAAACTATGTCTCTTTCTTTTAATGACTTCTCCGTTCTCTCTTTATCATGTGTGGCCTTGTATTTTTCCTGTGACTTATTCAACATATATTTTACTTGCAAATGGACTTGCCTTAATGCATCTCAACAAAATTTTCTTCCTTTAATGCATCTCTTGTGAGGTCCTCCCTCACCCTTCCTTTCTATCCATATACAAATCCAAGGGTGAAGGTGGAAAAGATCCAAATAAAGTTTCAAAAGGTAACTTACCAATAGAAGTGTGGATTTCTCTATTATAAGAGTGTTGTATGTAAATTATATTTTCATCCCAGGTCTTCATATGCTTATGATTGTATCCCCTAAAAAGCTACACCAAATAGATGTTGACTACTTATGTCTTCCCATCTATCTATGGATAGAACATTGTATATCTATTCAACTTAGCAACCATCTTATCCCACATTATAGTCCAAAGTGTACTAAGAAATATGGTTTCCCTATCTGAGATGATGCTCCTTGGTATCCTAAAGTGAACCCTAACTTGTTCAAAGAACATTTTTTATGTTTTTTATCCTTTGATGGTCTTCTTACAAGACATTTAATAAGGCACATATTGTTGAACCTATGAACTGCCACAAACATATAGTCATATCCCTTACTGGTTGTTGGAAAACCTCCCAAAAAATCCATGGAAATGCTTTGCTAAGGTCGAGTGGGTACATGTAAGGGATAGTATAGACCTTGCTTCTTATTACTTGGCTTGTTGGTACAACAAAGTATACATCCTCTAAATATTCTTTCATTTTGGGCTAGTACACGTACCTTTGTAAGTTGGCAATTATATTCCCAACACCAAAATGTCTTGCAACCTTGTAGGTGTGAGCTTCTATGATAAGTTGCAATCGTCCATATTTAGGGACACAAAGCTTGTGAAGATTGTAGAGTAACCCATTATGGAAATGCTACTTAGCCTTGTCATCACCTTCTTCTATATTAATGTTTCCATGTAGTTGTTGAAACACCACCTTGAAGTCCTCATTTTCTTTGTATACCTCTATATATGAATCATGGGTACAATTTTGTAGCACCAAGATCCTTCATGTCAAATTTAGAGGAAAACTGAGTTTTCACATCCCGGATAATCTCCTTGTTGTTTCCTATCAACAACATATCATCCACATACAAGACAAAATAAATGAGATGATCACCGATTAATTTAAAATACACGTAGTGATCTTCTTTTCTCCTTTTGAATCCAAGTTCTAAATACAAGTATCAATATTTTTATACCACAACCTTAGTGATTATTTTAACCCATATAGGGACTTTTTCAACCTACATACTAGCTCTTTCTTTCCCTTCACAACAAATCATTCAGGTTTCTTCATGTAGATTTATTCTTCTAGATCCCGATGTAGGAATGTTGTATTCACATCCATATGTTCTAATTCAAAATAAAACATAGCAACAATAGATAAAATAAATCTAATAGAAGTTACTTTATAAACAAGAGAAAAAAATTCACCAAAGTCAATTCCCTCTACCCGGGATTAAACTTTTTCTACTAAACGAGCTTTGTATTTCTCCACTTTTCCTTGTGCATTCAACTTCTTCTTAAACACCCATTTGTTTCCAATGGGATTTCTTACAGTAGGAAAATCCACTAGGTCCCAAGCATCATTCTTTTCCAAGGCTACCATTTCTTTAATAATGTCATTTTTCCATAGTTTTCTATCCTCTGAATCAACTGCCTCCCTAAAATTTCTATAATAATCATTAGTAATAGACAAAGAAAAAATTGAATAGAAATAAGGTGGAGTACATCTTTCTATTTTCCTTCTTTCTCGAACCATTCTCATCAATACTGGAGTATGAGGATCTTCCTCTTCTTATTCATATTCTTCTGTAGAGTCTAATTCATTATCCTTCAATTCAAACTCTATTTTATATGGTTCTTCCTCCTTTGGTAGGACTTCCTATTTGATAACAACTTTGATTTCTCTAAATAACACATCTCAGTTGTACACTACCCTTTTATTTCATGAATTCCAAATCTTATAACATTTTAGACTATATGTATACCCTATAAAGATATACTTTTCATCTTTTTTATCTGGATACTCTTATTTTCATTTAGAGTGTGAGTATAGGAATCACATCCAAATACCCTAATATGTATCAGAGAGGATATTCTACTAGTCCATACCTCACGTGGAGTCTTTCCATCCAACTTTTATGAGGGTGATCGATTGATCAAGTAACATGCACTACCCACTGTCTCTTCCAAGAATTCATGTCCTAACCTGGAAAAAATAAACATGCACCTTGCTTTTTCCATCAACATCCTATTCATCCTTTCTGCAACTCCATTATGTTGATGTGTATATGGATTAGTCTTCTGCCTTTCTATACCACACTTCTTACATAATTCTTTGAATTCATTTATGCAGAACTCTCCACCATTATCCATCATTAGCACCTTAATTATTTTCTCTCTTAGATTCTCCATAAGACCCTTAAACTCTTTCAACCTCTCAAAGAGTTTAGATTTATTTTGGAGAAAATATATCCATGTATTTCTCGAGAAGTCATATATAAATGAGAAATAGTACAAAGAATTTCCCAGTGATGGAATTGACACAACTCCAAACACATCACTATGCATCGGCTGTAAAATCCCCTCAGGCCTTGATGCAACAGAGGGGAATCTTATCCATTTTTTCTTCCCATATATAGAATGTTCATAGAAATAAAAATCAAGAGAGAAATTAGTCATACTTTAAACCATACCTTTACTGTGTAGTAGCTTAAATCCCTTCTTTTTGATATGCACTAGTCTTTGATGCCACGATATAGCCTTTTCTCCAGAGACTATAGGATTTTTTTCTCCTTTCATTCCAATATTAGGAATAATGGAACTATTACACCCATCACTAATAGTGATTTCCTATATTTGATATAAATTTCCAAACCAAACTCCCTTCAACAACATCGTTTCCCCTGGAACCATCCTAAAGGTTTATTTCTCAAACACTATTTTTACCCCAGCATAATCCATTTTTCTTACAAAAATAAAATTTATGGCCAATCCTAGGATGTGAATAACACTAGGGAGTGTTCTATTCCTTCCATCCATGAGCTTCAACTTGATTTTTCCTCATCCTATGATTTTGGTTATCAGGTCATCACCTAGGAAAACATTACCTCTATCATACCTTTCATATTCACAAAACCACTCCCTATGGGGAGTCATAAGAAAGGATGTTCCTGAGTAAACCAACCATGCATCATGATATACATGTGTTCTTGAATAATCCAAGTACACATCCCCTCCTTATTTATGTAGGCATTTCCTTTTGTAGAAGGAGTATCTTCAAATCCCTTCCCTATCTCAACATTTTTGGATCTACATCATTTCTTGTAGTGCCCTTATTTTCCACATATCCAACATACCTTTACAAAATTTCTAGGATATTTAGATCTACCCTTATATTTTGATCTTCCACTTGAGGACTTAGATCGATTTCTTTCCTAGGAGAAACCTCTTTCCTTTTGCAAATAATGCATTTGTGCTCTATCCTTCCATGTTCTTTTGCATCATATCCTTCGAAAATAAGGATGATACCACATCATCTAAACCTATGACCATAACTAGACTATATCATGAGTTTGGTAAAGATCACAATAAAATTATACACTTATCTTCATTGGAAATCTTAATATCGACAAAAAATAGTTGAATTGCCACAATATCGAAGGTGTCTAGATGCTCTGTCACTGAATCTTTGTTTTTGATCCTCGGTTTAAACAAATTATTCTATAGGAACAATTTGTTTACCAAGGTGTTTGACTTATAAAAATCCCATAACTTATCCCATGATTCCTTGGTTGTAGCTTCCCCTCGGAAATTCAATTATATTGAATCTAAGAGACACAACCAATTGTACTCTTCACCTTCTGATCCAAATTTTCCCATTATTTTTGTGACATTCCTACACTTGCAGTACCTGGATCCACAATGATCCATTGATCTTTGTACCCCAACATATATTTCATCTTGAGCTTCCATAGCTCAAAATGTTTCCCATTAAATTTCCTAATCTCTATTTTCAAACTGATTCAATTTATTTTCACGTGAAGCATAGATACTATGGATCTTCCACTCTAACAAGGTTTACCAAAAATTTGAGCCAAAACCCATGACAACATAGGTGTCCCTCTGAAGCAAATAATTGATCTGATACCGCATGTAGATTTTAACCTTGTACAATTAATTACGACAAACATATTCTTAGTAAAAATATAAAAGATATAATGGCACACACACACATGACACATATATTTTTACCTTGGAAACCCAAACCACGAAAACCAACAACATGTTTAGAGTTGCATTTATAATCTTCTACTGATCATGTCTTCATTGTTTACAATAGAATACATATATAGGATTCCACAGTATCCAAAAAACCCAATACATTGACCCGTATTAGTCAAAAAACGTAATCCCTTAACTCGAATTAGAAAACCATCTACAAAATCCAGGTGTGAAAAAACCAGTAAAAACTAGAAACAAAAAATGCCAAATTTGTTTTTAGGGGTGCTACCCTCGAAACCCCTGCATGTCTGGCGCAATGTGAACACTAAGTCTAGTTGTGAAAAGAATATAAAAAATATCAAGAAACCTATTTATTTCCATAATAAATAATACATATATCTACTTTCTTAAGATATGTCTCAAACATCACAAAAGTGAGATAAATAACCTCATATTTGCACCAACATTGTTTTATCTAAATAAAAATCACTAGGATCTTCTCAATTTGATAGATATACATATATTATTTCCTTGATCTATACCAACGATATACCCAATGATCTTATATACATTTATTTTCCTAGACTATCTTATAAATTGGAGAAATTGTTCTCTTAAAGGTTCGAATTGCTCGAATAATGAGGGACTATATATTGGTATTGAAAAATGAATGTCAACTTTTTTTCATAATAATGGTTTATTTTGAAGGGAATATATTAAAATTTGAGAAGAACAAATATAATAGTAAGACATCATTACAAAACCATGGTGTATGCACTCAGTGTAAAGGGTTTTGATTTCACCATTTGAAATTCCATAGGTAGCAACTCAAATGCAAGCGGTGAAAAGTGTGCAATACATGTGCCTACCAAACGGTCAAATCCATCCTATTTCCTAATTAAATTATGATTTTTGACAGATTTAGAGGTAATAATTCAATATGGAAGGAAAATATCGCAAGTGCTAGTGTTTGAAAGCAACATCAGTTAATTGAGTGCAAAAACTCCATCAGTTTTTCTACCCCTCATTATCTCTATTTATCATTTTAAACTGATTCAAATTTAATTAGGCTTTAATAGGCATCGATATAGATATAGATATATTCATATTATAGTGACTGCACACACAAAAAAAAATCATACAAAAACAACCCAATAGTGAACACAATATTGTATAGAACTGCATTCTCCTTCAAATTGGAAATGAGCAACATGAATGTAAGTCATGAGTTTGAACCTCACCACACAAAGGTTTGTCATTGTAGGATTTATTGTGTCGACATATAAATAGGTTGAGTTCTTATTTTATTTTTCATAAATTACTATTCTCAAAGTGTTAAATGCATATGTTCAATAGCTAGGGATTCTGGAGGGACTCATCATTTTTTCCTAGCTTAAATCTATCTTTTGTCCACTTATATGCTCCCAATCTATCTCTGATGTCTTACTTCCAATATTCTATGATTTTCATTAAAGAAGTGTCCCCATGTAATATCCCTAGGCTGAACCCAATTGTAATGTAAATGAAAATGTACTTAAGTTGGTGAGTTGTTTGATATCATTTTTGTATGCACATTTCATGGCATAGTGCGTGCATGTATTGCGCAGTAAAATGAAGAAGTTTGCACATTCCAGGATACCATGCGCAACAACATAAGTGCGCGTGATTTTGACGCCAGGTAGCCTTTTGTGTATATGATACGTTTTATAGGCTTTTGAGGCAGTTATTATAAGCTAGGATGCTTATGTTTTGATTATGCCAAAGAGCCTAGATGTTAAAGGCCAATGCACCTATTTTTGTATATGTCTCATAATTAATATAAATGCATCGTTGCACGCACACCGACCATGATAAAAGAGATGGGGGACTAAACTCCACTAGTTAGGGAAAGGGAGGGGCCTAAAATTTAAGAAAAAGGGATAAGCTAGGGAGCTTAAGCCAAAAATGAATATTATATTAATATTTCTTAAATCATAAAGTATGGATAATTATTTTATCCTAAGTTCTAAAGTTGGGGACAAGTAGGCCAAAGTAGCTCCCAACATGACAAGTGTCAAGTTGGGGACATGCATACATATTGTTGGGACTTTGTTCATTTTACCATATTTTTCCATCATTCTTTCGATCATTCCTTCCACCATTTAGTCATCTAGTCAATTATCCATGAGCATGCACACACACATTGAGCTATCCTTTGTATCTTCATGACTGTACTTGAACCTGTATCCATAGCCATTTTGTGTTGGTGTAGCTGGTTAGCTTGGGATTTGGACTGAAGAAGCGGGTTTTCAGGCCTATGGGATATTGAAGAGGAGGTTTTTTAGGCCCGTGAGAAATTCTCTAGGTGAGAGAATTGTTGGGAATTGATTTCTTGAAGGTGATAAACTGCAACTAAAAATCTCTAAGACTTCGTGTTCGACCTGTTGTTGAAGCCCGAAAAGGAAGTGGGGCAGCCGAAGGACTGTTGAGCAGAGAAGGGGCACACTTCTTGGGTGGGACAGGCATGCGGGGAATGAGAGAATGTAGGTTGTTAGTTTGAGTTGGCACCTAAAACGAAGCATTTTCTATTCTCTTTGATCCTTTAGCTTGGTTAGGAATCCCTTTACCCAGGTGGAGTTTAGTTCCAACTCGATGGTGAATCATTTTTTAGAGTGATGAACAGTGTGGTCTAAGGCTGGGAGGTTCGTGGAAGGTTTGCACGCAGTTGGTGACATTGTTACCAATACAAGTGCCAATTATGTGATAAATTTACATGTTGCATTGTTATTTACGTGCTTATTTTTATGGGTTATCATATGTGCGGTTATAAATGTGTTTATTTTTATGGGTATTCATGTATATGCTGCATGTATATGTTACTGTTATTTCAGTGTGAATCCGTGTATTTACTGCACAATGTGTACTTTCGACGTTTGAGTAGGGGGAGCAGCTGAACTAGAGGTATGGCTGCCCGTTTTCTGTTGTATCGACAATTGTTGCAATTGATTCGAGAGATGATCAATGGGATTCTCTTGTGCTGAACCAACTATACCATCGGCATGTGGTCCATACTTCTATTTGGCCTTGTCAAGGATAGAACGTGGAACATCTGGAAAAACTTCGTAAAGTAAACTAGACTCATAGTATATCAGTTCAAGCTGTTGAGCTCTCATTATCTCCTCTTCTAGGGAAAATACTCCTGACGTTGCAACATCCTTGGATTACTGAGGTACCAAATACTTAAGGAACCACTCCAACAGTAAAGCCAATGGGACTGGTAATTTTATCAAACTCTTCCTACGCCTCCATTCTTGGATGTGATCTGAGATATGATCGGCCTTTGTTTTCTCAAAGTTGGCCAAGAGTTTAGTGTCTGCATCGTATCTCACAGGTAGTTGAAAATGGTTTAAGAAAACCATTTCCAATTCACCAAAAGTAGAGTATCTTGAGTAGTCAAGCTTGATGTACCATTTCACGACACTCCTAATGAGAGTGTGTTGAAACATACGCAACTGTACAGAGTCATATCTCAACGAGTTCAACGAGCAGCATAGGTGAAAGGTGGTCACATGATCGCCCGGATCTTCGTTACGCTTACCTTCGAACTTTGGAATGTCTGAGGGAAACTTTGTTGGCATGGGAGGCCAACGTGGATCGTGACCAATTGGGTCATTTAACAATCTTGAAAAGTCTGGAAAATGTAATGTTTCCCTAAACAACAACTTAGGTTGTTGACTATGTACAGGGAAAAAGGAGCCTGGAGTTTGGCTAGCACCAGGTTGCCAGGAAAATTTAGCCATATGGGCTGTTGGGGAGCACTGTCGAGTGAGGGGAACGAAGGAGGTATATGATCCCCTTCATAAGGGAAAGAATTATAGAGGGCTGAGGTGCCCCCCATGGACCCTTAAAAATGAGTGTTTGAGCTCCCTTCCCCCATACCCATGATCTGTAGGGTGGAGTAGGAGAGGACGGAGTTTGTATCAAATCCGGGCATCTTGTATGAAAATGGAGGGCCTGTCGCACTCGATGTAAACAGAGCAATGATCGCCTCCATAGACAGAATCAGACCACTTCTGAAGTAGAGGTGTTTGAGACCATCGTTGTCCAGGTTGGCAAAGGTGGGCTCGGAGGCAGAATGTCCCCTGTCATGGAAGTCATTGAGGGAGTGTGAGGACTCCCTGATGAAGTAGCATCATTTGTTTCCATCGCTTCTTACAATACTATCTGATGCTCGTGATGAGTTACCCTTGCAGGGACAATTTGCACCACGATGTGCACCGACAAGTCAGTGATCGGAGAGTTATACGGCCCGAAAGCTTCCGCTCCAAGGTCAGAAATGGTAGGTTCCTCCAAATTCAAGTGTTCTACTCTTAGGGATGTCTTGGGCATAGTTTCTTGTAGCCCGGTCACCTCAAATGACCCTTGCTGGTCAAGTATTCGTCATAACAATGGCGGTGGTGGCTCTAATTCAACCTACGACAGGCCCTGAACCCTTCACGACCGGCAAAGCTCTTGATCTTCCACTTTGTGATAAGATCAATGAAACAGTAAGGATTTTACTAACGTTGGAAACTATAACGAACCTCATAGTTATGACAACAACTCTGTAACAGGTGAATTTTTTTTTTTTTTGTTTAAGGTGTGTGCGTGCATGTAAGGAGGAAACATACAACTTGACTCTACATCGCCACAGACGACTAATAAGATGCAAGCAAGACGAACACCACAAGACGACATGCGACATACAACAGTAACACCAAGCAATAAACATCTCTAGACATAAGGCGCACAACAGGTAACCACAAGCATTTAACGAAACACTGGGTTATGCACAATACGAACACAGAAGGAAGAATCCATGGTATTAGATCTTACTATTTCTGCACAGGAAAGCAGGGCATTTAATCTTAGTTCACTGCTCGGGAGAGAGAGAAGGTCAGATAGGCTCCTGGCTGACTGCTCAGGTAGAAACTAGTAATCTCCGTCAGGTGTGTCGCAAGAGTGGAAACCCTGCCTTTAAAGGGCCCGAGACTCTTGATATGGCACTGGATTCGTTACACAAAAATCAATCAACAATAAGTAAAACTGACTACCCCTCCATCCTACCCTGCAATGGTTAGGACCTCCAAGACACATAAGCAACGCTCAAGCCCAGGTTCCCATCGATTTTAACCATTTAAGGTCTCAGGGATGGCGACTGTTTTGAGGAACATGGAGGTGTCTACATCCCACCCGACACAACAGACCAAGCAACTAACTGATTACAATCAAGTACAACATAAATAAGAAGAACAATTACGTCCCTTACGGAAGGCGCGTGACAAAAGGACTCCGACAATGAAACCCAAGTTCAACATTATTTAAATGAATCAACAACCCTCATTTACTAACTCCGAGTAATTTATTGTATGTAAATCCAGGACATTCCACCAGGTATGTTTTATCAATATCAATAGTTTACACTAATATTACAATAAGATAACCATATCATTTCATTTCTAATTACAATAACATTGCAATAAAAACAATGGTCATACATTTCAAACGATATCAACTCTAACACTGCAATGGCAAGTACAATGCAATTACATATTTAAAAAACAATATATTACAATTACGAAATTTATAACAATTATTCAATAACATTCCTTTACGTCTTACCGTAACAACATTACCTAATCAATACCTTTACACCTTACTAACACAATTTATGATATCATTAACAATAAAACCATATCATTGCCTTCTACATCACATTAGCAGTGAAATTAAAATAATGATGACTTTTCCTTTGTTTGATATGATTAACAGCAGAACCACCCAAGCCCTACCATACATAACCATGTATTTTACTTTTATAAATAGAACAATATTGTAATTTAAACTAAGAAGGCTTTTTATTACCAGACATTGTAAATAAATAAAAATCGATGTTAACCTAATAAATTAAAATCAATTGGAATCTACATTGTAAATTGGGTTGTAGAGAATTTCATAGCTTTGTATTTTGAATTAATAAGGGCTTTTCATTAACAATAAGTAGTCGTTACATTGACTACGCAGCCTAGAAATTAAAGCACAGTGAACACTACATGTCATAAGTGACCAATCACCAATGTGTCAATTTAAATTATGAGTTATATCATTACCCTTCATATGCAGCTAATAATTGACATTGCCTCTATATCTTAAATTATAAAATTATCATGAAGTTGCCTTTTGCTAACTACTACAACAATGTAAATTAAATATCAATGCTTCTACTCACTAATTAGATCGTCAAGGCCAATTTCAGGAACATATCTAATAGCAGTAGTACATTAGCTTAAAAGGCTCTAGCATTACCCTAATACAGAACCATCACTACATTACGATTCCTTACAATCCGTCATAATAAATTTCATTAACCTAACATTGCACATAGGATAACAATGACACTGCTTTTATATGTTGCCTAATACTAACTGCACACTCTGTATTATATTGCCACACTACTCTCACATAAATCAACCATGTATTACCATGATGTTACTTTTACATATCACTTTAACCTTATTACATATTCAGTCACAATACCTTTAGGCAATTCTGTAGCAAATTATGTTATCCATAACATTGCAAAAATGACAATAGCATTACTTTTCTATCGTTCTGACATTACATTACGTATTATATGGTAAGGAAAATCTAATTTCAAGGGCCTTGTAATTGCATATTGCCAATCATGAATTGCCAGAACAGTAAACAATTTGCCCGAACACATAAAACGAATTGCCAGAACAGTGGAACGAATTGCCAATAAACGAATTGCCAGAACAGTAAAATGAAACGCCAGAACACATAAAACGAATTGCCAGAATAGTAAAACGAATTGTCAGACAGTAAAACGAATTGCCAGAATAGTAAAACGAATTGTCAGACAGTAAAACGAATTGCCAGAATAGTAAAACAAATCGCCAGAACAATAAAACGAAATGTCAGAACAGTAAAACGATTTGCCAGTAAAACGAATTGCCAGAACACGAATAGCCATATTTAAAAACGCCCCCCAGTCAGATACAAACGCCCCCATCATTACAACGCCCTTAGACATATAAATACACCCACAGAAGTGAAAAACGCCCAATCAATATAAAAACGAAGTGCCCATACATTTATAAATGCCCATACAAAAACGAAATGCCCAAATTTTTATAAACGCCCGCAGAAGTTAAAAACGGCCACAACAAATGTAAAAACACCATGGATGAATGTTTAAAACACCCACTGAGATTTTAAATGCTCACAGAGAGGATTTCGCCCACAACAAATAAAAAAACGCCCATAAACAAATGTAAAACACCCACCATCATTACACACGCCTACCGCAATATGAATGCCCACATCAAGGTATAAAAACGCCCAACGAATTGAAACACCACAAAATGAATGCAGAATGCCAACAATTTCCGAAACGCCCAACGAAAACCAACCATGAAAACGAATTCTTCAACGGATCGAAGGATAAATAAAAATAAACCGTTGCCATTGCTCATACAGACGAATGCCATATCTAACACCAGATCAACTGATCTTAGAAATCATAAAAAAAAATGCCCAACGAAAGTGCCAGAGCGAATGCCATTACAAGTTTTAATTCCATAAAATATCCAACAATGAGATCGCCAGAACCAACATTTTAGAGCATCTTATCCAACAAAATTTTTCCAGAAACAATATCATTGTAGCATACAAGGACGAATTACAACAGCTGAAGCAACATCTTACACTAATACATCATAATCGCCGAAGTAAATAACTAGGCAGTCTACTCTACTAACAACATGAGCATATTGTTGCCTTGCGCCCGCTTCAGATGACGTCCCACGCTCCGTGCCGCGTCCCGCGCTCCGTGCCGCGTCCCGTGCTTCGTGCCGCTCCCGCTCGCCGACCGTAGAGACTACACCGGTACCTCCCAGCCAATTGCTAGGGGTACTCTTCTTCCCCCTTAGCCCCCCAAGCCGCAAAGGGGCCACACAAGATCCAGAAAATAAGTCTATCTTCTCAGCTTGTCTCGCAAGGCTGAGCTACCACTCCAATATGAGCTGAGAAAAACCCAACTCCTCACAAACAATCAGTCAATCCACATCCGGCAGC
>SNQJ01S0215252.1:6313-16462 GCA_010110895.2 Picea sitchensis
TCTGACATGGAGAAAAATACTTTTTCGAACTCTCTAGTTCGTGGAGAAGTTTCTCCTTCTATCGCCATTATTTTCTTCCTCAATACTCATTCTATATTTGAAATGAATTCAACCAATGATCCTTCTCCTCTTCGAGATTTGGATCTTATGAGCATCCAATCCTGCACTTGTTAGACCTTCCAACACAACCAAATCTCTGATACCAAAATACTTGATCCAAAAATGAAAGGTATTATAAAAAAATTGATATTAAATTGATTCTCTTGGGTAAATAAAGAGTTCATCCATCATTAATCATGTTGCAAATAAGATAATATAACAACAATAAGAAAGAGAAATAGACACAAAGAACTTGTTAACGGAGTTCACCAATGTGTGGCTACGTCTCCGGGTCCGCTTCCAAGTGGAGGACCGCTTTATTGATATTTATTGCTCAAGTTCTCTTTACAATTGTTCTTTGTTGTTACAAACATGCTTATGATCTACTGCACAAGATCTCCTTGTGAAAATGCACACATGCCCCAACTATCTCCTCTCAAAACATGACTCAATGGCCCTCAAAACATGAGAAATGGGCCATTAGCTCAAGTTGCTCTCACATTCCCTACAATACAAAAGTACCCTCACAAACTCAAAGGGCATGGTTTATATAGTTTTTAGGCTCAATTATGGAATCCCAACTTCCCACGAAGATCTGACCTCTTTTTGGGGTCAAATCCCCCTCCATATGGCCAAAACATCTCCAAAAGGGCGCAAATCTGCGCAAAAACTATAATAAAAACCACTCTAATATGAAAAATCAACTTAATCCCCCTAAGGTTGGGCATGCACCCATTTTGTAGTGGTCGTATGGGCCATATGGCCAAGTTCTAGCCAAGAGAACGCTAAGCGCTCGACCCCTCCTCCGTTTTCTCCTGGTCATAAGGTGACAGCATAGGACCTAGGGTCCGATCAGGCACGATAGGCCCCCACCGATCAACCCTGGACGTTGGTCATGGCTCCTGGTCCCACGTTGGTTGTTTACTGGTCTGGAAGGCTAGCCCCCGGGCCCGCACCTTTGTTTTATCCACTCCCCAGAGCTTAACAAAACCAAACTTTGCGGATGGCTTAACAAGCCTCACCCGATAGCTTGGCGGTTAGACCCTTGTTGCGAAGTCATGGGAGCACCAAGAGGTCACGGGTTTGACCACGACCCTTACCAATATTTTGCATACTCATCATTATCCATCTACAGGGTTCCACGTGGCACCCCCTGATTGGGCCACGTGGCGACCCATGATTGGACCACATCTTCCGCCAGTCAACCTGCCACCTTTCTGACACATCCTCCGTCGTACAACCAATCACCCTACCACGTGTCAGTTTGTATTGCCAAGTTTCATTGCCATGTCAACCTGTCATACTACCACGTGTCAATCTGTACTATCCAGTCACCTATCATGTCATCCTGTCGTACTGCCACGTGTCAATCTATACTACCCAGTCACCTACCACGTGTCAAGTCGTATTGCACAATCACTTGCCACGTGTCCATACGTACGGCCACATCACCTGCCACATGTCACCTCTGGATGATTCCACATCATCATGATGAAATCAACATGATTTCATGCTGACATCACATGTCGTATTGTTAACGTCAGCGTTGACTTTGACTGTTGACTTTTTGCATGTTTGGGAATTTGATCAGAATGTGATAACTTTCGCATACGGTGTCCATTTGAGGAAAAAATATATAGTCGGAATCAACGTGACGAGATAGACGTAATGGCACTGGTTTCGTCCGATTCCGAGAACTTTTATTTTTGATCATTTTTTTGGACTTGAGCATCCTCCTAGATCAGTGAGCCTCTCTAATATGCTGCAATATTTCACCTTTAGTAACATAGAGCTTGTCTAGATTGTATAGCAACCCATTTTCTAGATGATATTCATCCTTACCATCACCTTCTTCTACATGAATTTGGCCATGTAGTTGTTGAAACACCTCTTTAAAGTCCTCATCTTTTGCATATGCCTCTTTGTATGCATCATGGGTAAAAGGCTCCATGTGCACAAGAGTTCCCAAAGATGTAATATTGGATTTGGGTGGCCTTGAAAGAATGTCCACAAACTTATTAGTACTACATTTCTTATACTTGAATATCAAACGAAATTGTTGCAAAAACCCCATCCACCGGTAATGTCTAGTTTGTTGTAACTTACTTTGGGCCTGCGAATTCTGTAGTGGCTAGTGATCAATTTGTATAATGGTTTCCTTTCCCATAATATAGTACTTCCACTTCTTAATGGAGTGAACCAGGGCATAAATTTCCTTATCATATGTAGGGTAGCTCAAAACTCCCCCATGAAACATCTTGAAATGATAGCATACCAGCTTACTTCCTTGCATCAAAACTGCTCGCATAGTATACCCACTTGCATCCGTGTCCACTTAGAAGGGCTTCATCAAGTTGGGAAATGCAAGCAATGGTTCTTGACTAATATTTCATTTTATCTCATCAAAATATTTTTGTTAATTCTTTCCCCACTGGAAACTTTTATCGCTTGTTGTTAAGGCGTGGAGTGGTGCAACTACCACTAAAAAGGGTGGTACAAAATTCCATAGGTATTGTGCTACCCCAAAAAAGCTCCTAAATTCAATGACATTAGTAGGAACTGGCCATTTTATGATGGCCTCCATCTTTGAGGGATCTATCTTGATCTCCCTTCCACTGATTACATACCCCAAAGACACCAATGACTGGTAAGAAAATTCATATTTCTTAAGGTTAGCCAACAATTGGTTCTTTTTCAAAGTCTCTAACACCTTCATGAGATGTCATATGTGATCCTCCCAAGTAGAGATATAAACCAATATATCATCCAAATACATTATAACAAATGAATATAAATATGGGCATAATACATCATTCATCAATCTCATAAATGTAGGTAGTGCATTACATAAACCGAATGGCATGACCAACCATTCATACAAACCTTTTCTTGTCTTGAAGGTGGTCTTCCAGGTGTATTCTTCTTTGAAAAATACCTAGTGCTATCCCTATTTGAGATCCAACTTGGTGAAGTACTTGGCATGCTACAATTGGTCTAACAAATCATCAATATTTGGTAGAGGGTATCAATTCTTGAGTGTAATATTGTTCAAAGCTATGTAGTCGATACACATTCACCAAGTCCCATCCTTCTTAGGTACTATGATAATAGGTGACCCACAAGGTGAGGTCCTTGGTTGAATTACTCCCTGCTCCAGTAGCGACTACAATTGTTTCTTCACTTCATCTGCTTCTAGAATGGTTTGTTTATATAGCCAATATTTGGTAATGGGGAGTCATGAAACAACTATATCTCATACTCTACTTCCCTCTTAGGTGGTACACTCCTTTGTGTGCTTGTATAAACTCCTCCAACTCTTGTTTTTTCTCCTTAGGACATCATCCAAGGATGCATTTACCCTTTTTTATTCATCACTTGGTTGATTCTCTCTTAAGAAAAGAAACACATATTTCTTATTGGAACTGATCAATTATTTGGCTTGGTTGGCACTTACTAATGAGATCTTCAATTTACCTTTGTGTGTGTTGATGATGTAGGACTTCCCATCCTTGATCAGGAAATATAGGTTTTCTCTTTGCATGAATAGTGCATCCCTCATATACATGTAGGGGCTTTCAAACACTACAACACACACGTCAAGGGGTACTACATCTAACTACACTTAATTCATCAATAAAATCTGCAATTACAACAAATTTGATCTTACATTTTTTTGTGACCTTTATTTTTGCATCCTTGTTCACCCACCCCAATGGGTATCGGTTTGGATGATCATGGACCTCCAACCCAATCTTTTTGACTAGATCCATTTCTATGAGACTGACCTTCGAACCCAAATAAAAAAGAGCATCTACCTTGGTCTTCTTGTCCTGGATCTTTATATGGAAGAGTTTTGTCATATCCTCTTCCTTGTGATGAAGGCTACTCAAATTCACCTCCTTCTACATTGAATTTCAAGAAATATTATCATCCAAGTCTAATTTAGCACTACTTGATTGTTTGAATTCGCGGTTAGAAGGTTCTTCTTCTTGGAATCCTTTGTATGGTTCTTAGGGTTCAACTCTAGATGTAGTTTCCAACACATTTCTTCAGTGTGACCATAGATACTGCAATGGTCATAGTGGTTGCTTGGATCCTTACACTGATGTGTAGTGATTGTCATATTCTTTTCTTTCCCTTTCCACTTCTTCTTCCCTTCCTTGGAAGCATCTTGGTGCTCTTTTTGTTTGAAACCACTTATTTTTCCTTTCTTGCGGCCTATATTTTAAAGATATTTTGCTTGCACATAGGCATCATCAATTATCCTAGGCTTGAAGAACATCACTTTCTTTCGCAAATGATTTTGTAGACATCCTAGATACTTGAGGAGTACATTTCGGTTCTTGGGGGAGATACCGAGCATGATATCCATCTTTCTAAATTTGGTGGTGTACCCTTGCACACTTTTCCCTTTCCTTTTCTTGAAGTAATACCAATGGATCCATTGGTCCTATACATATTTGATAGGGTAGAATTGGGAATTATTGAGGGTTTTGAAATCCTTCTACTTTATTACTAGCAGATCACCCTCGAACCTAAGTGTTTATGTGTGACTTTCCCACCAGGTTAATGCATGGCCCTCTAATTTCCATCTGGAAAATGAAATCTAATTCTCTTCTTCTATAATAATGGTGAACACTAAAATATACCTCTAACTATTGCAACTAATGATACAAATTTACTGCATCGATCTCACCTTGGTATGGCTTGATATCCACCTTCACTTAAAATTTTAAATAAAGAATGTGAAGGGGTAATGGCACTAGAACTTGGTTGTTCTTTCTCGGGCTCTTTTCTCGACTCCTTTTTTGGGTCTTCATTATCTCCCAATTTCCTCTCTGATCCGATCTCTAAGTTAGTGCCTCCAACCTCCCTGAACAATCTAAGCTCATTTATTAGATCCGCCATTAGGAGGGTCATATTGCAGAGATATCAACGAATTTCTCTTCCAACCTCACAAATATATCTGATGTTGGATCTCAAGGGTTGTGGTGAATAGACTCATCTGGCATGGCTATGGTTCTGCAAATTTTTTCTTAAGTCAATTCCTAGATCCTACAACTTTCCACAAATATCCCAAAGAAAATTTCTCTAATACCAATATTATCTGTAAAATTATGTGAATATTCCATTGGAATAGTTCATCACAACAATTCTTATAATTTTATGAAATCTTAGACTATGCAAAATAATTTTCCTTAGATCCTGGATTAATTAATTACTATCTTTTCTTGAATTTATGAAATAACTAAAATATGAAAATGAAATAAATGAGAAAAATAACACATCATGCACTAAAAATGAACATAAGATATATCATGGGAAACCCGATACGGGAGAAAACCCAACTAGAAGGTGAGGCCTATGCTCCACTCTTTTTTCTTCAGATATATAAATGCAAATACAAAGAAAGAGGCACTCACTGTGGAGTTTCCTTTGACACTGTGGCCTATATGGTTGCTACAAAATATTTTTCTCCTCTATTATGCTCTCAAAATACTACTCCTAGATGCTCTACTAAACTATGGAACAAATACAATTCTAAATAATGGAAACCCTTCTCCTCCTATCGACCTAGTATTTAACATAGGCCGATAGCTATCTAGGGTTAGGGATTTAACTTCCTCAACCCTCAATTAATGATAACGTTTGAAACTTCTAGAATATTCTTGAAAATACACACATGCATAACCTCACACATTTGAGTAATGGGGACTGACATGGCATCCACTCATACCATGGTGGTCAACAAGGTAGTTCAACTTGAGGGAGGCATAAATTTCACATACGAGATTTGTTTGAGGGTATTTTTGCACCGTTGGAAAGGTCTTAGTGCGTAGATAAACATTGAGGGTGAGGGAATACTTTTTAGACATTGTAACCCAAAAAAATTACATTTAATGCCTCAAAATGGCTTTGAAAATTTTTGAACCCAAATTTTCCAAACTAGGACCTGCCACTAAAACTACCCTACAAGCCGATACCTTGAATTGTTTCCACCCAGAAAGTACCAAGATAGATGAAAAATTATATGATAATCCAATCCACATTAGTATTCAATCGATACATGGCTAATATCTTATGGTTGTGAGGCTTGGGAGTATAGTGGCGTTGTTGGGTTCATTTGAGATAGTGGTTTCTCATTGATAGTTATAGTGTTATGTCATCTATTTGCTTCATTGTAGTCCTCATCATTGTGGGTTCCCAAAAAGATAGGTGCATTATTTATCCTCTTCTATACATCTATTTTGATGTACTACACTGTGTTGAAATTCTTCTGGCATGCATGCATTAATGCAAACTAATATCCTCTATCATGTGTTAGTCGTGCAATGAATTGCATGATTGTTTTCTAATCTAGTGGAGAAACTAGAATGCTAGGGGGATTGTCCAAATATTGGGATGGAAATGGGATGTTTGATTTAGACACTTGTCTTGCATCTTCCATCTCTTAAACTTTCTCTTCCTCTTCTTGTTGGTTAAACCCACTAGCTCCCATAGTTCGAGGTCCTCCAAGAAAAAGACAATCCTCACCTTCCAAGGCGACCAGTTTCTGGTTCTAGCTAGCCTACCCTCCACACACATCTGAGATGCTGACATGAATTTCAAACTACACTCCAACTGCAAAGGAACATTGCCTCACTCCTGTGAACACATGTGTGAAAAGAGGCAAGCAAACACCAGCCTCACTCCTAGCAATATATGTGTGAAAAGAGGTCGTGAAATATAGCCTCACTCCTCTCCACACAGGTGTGAAAAGATTTTGTCCAAAAGTGTCAAACAAATCATCCCTGAACTGTCCAGCAAATCTTCCCACAAGCTTTCCACAAACTCTGTAAACAAGTTGTCCAAAATTTGCCCTGAACTGTCCACGAAAATGCTCAAAAATAAGCAAGTCTAAGCCACCATTGGCTCTGATACCATGTAGATTTTATGAGGTCCTATGAGGCTTCCAAATAAGTTTTGTATTTGACCTTAGTTTGGCTCTAAGTTTCAACTCTCTGGTTGTCCCTTGCTGTTGTTTTAGGACAGAAAATAGTCACCAATGTTCAGCTCAATATTTTGATGGTTAAGTGTCCTTTTGAGGTTCCCTTGCAAGTGTTTTCTTTACTCAATGTTAGCACATGCAATATACATAAAAAAAAATAACACTACATGTAGATATTTTAACTTTAAAATGTTGATCTACACTTCTAAGCATGCATGAAATTGACACATATGTTTTTGGTCAACATGACCCTGGAAAAACCCCCCCATGGGGAAAACCAGTTTGGAGCAGATATATATATAGAAGGCCTCAAAGAAAAATGTACAACACAAGAAAAATATACAAGTGAACCCTTTACAATATAAACCACTCTTGCATGCCTTGGATTTCCTTGAAGACCTCCCCACAAGCCTTGTGAAGTAAGGCGCCCCTTGCCTTGGTGTGCCTTTCTTCCTTTGCTTGCCTTTATATTTATCCTGATGCCTTTGATTTTCATTTTCTCTTGATTGACCTTTGAACTCTTGCTTTCCTTTGTCTGTCCCTTTGTAGTAGCCTCATCCTCTCAAGAAAACCTCCCACAAGGTGATGGTGCACCCCTCTCCTCAAGTTTGCCCCCTCCTCATGCAAAACTCCAAATGGTGCACCCTCCTTCACCCTTGTACCCTATAAGCTCTAGAGTATGCCTCTCCAAGGTGAAAGGGTCTATCCACAAGGTAAGGGCCTATCCCACACTAGAATGCACCCTCCAAGCTCTAGAATGTTCCTCTCCTCTATCATGTGCACCCCTCCTCCATAGAATGTTCCCTCCTCCTAAACACTTATGCCCTCACTCATAATGGCTCCATCTATAGCTCTAGAGTACGCCACAACCAAATTATTGAGCCTCCAATCAATGGGAAAAGCCTCCTCTACTAGATGTGTGCCCTCCTCACAAGGTTGCGCCCCTCTCCACTAGTAAATGCGCCCTCCACCACAAGATGTGCGCCCTCTCTAGGATAATAACCAAGCCTCCATGGAAGACCTCTTCAAGCAATCTCAACTCAAGCAAATTCTTCCTCCTCAAACCCTCAAACAAGTGTGCCCTCCTCTCCTCAAGAAATGTGCCCAAGATCTCCTTCTCATCTCCTCTTCTCACAAGTGAAGAATGAGTCTCATAAAAGAACTATTACCTCCTTTAGCCTCCTTTGGCCAAACCATAAAATATCAATGGCCTAGATCCAATCTAACCAAGTCTAATCAATGGGTGAGATTCAATCCCTAAATCTCACTTAGGAAACCCACTTTCCTTAGTTTGCTTTATGTCTATTAACTCACCCACNTTTGACTTAAATATCCTAAGTCAAAGTGAAATTAGAATCATAAAGTAAATTACAAGGGTAATAGTCTCCCCCTTTGTGTTTAGAGACTCATAAACACATGGGGACCATTTTCCAAGGTACCCAAATCTCAACACTCCCTCTTACCAAGGAAAGTGCCTGTCACCACCAATATCATCCCTATAGTGGACATGGTTTCCTCCTGGCATATACTTTGTGAGTATGGTTATATCCTAATCAATGAAAGTAGTCTCTATCACAGATATGCTCAATCTGTGTGATCTATAAATGGAAGTGTCTCTCCACCTATCCAAGATCACCTAGATCTTGGTATCAAACCAAATTTCTCCACCTTGGTCTCCCACCAAGGATATCAGCTACCTCCTGACATCTCGCCAATGGTCACTACTCTTGGCATCTCACCAAGAGTCTCCCCCTCTTGATATCTCACCAATATTATCGAGATCTCGACATCTCACCAAGATCCTCAACTTGGCCTCTCACCAAGTTACTTCCACCTGAAGTGGATCCAGAACCTGATATGCCCGTCTCCATAGCCAAGTGAGGCTCAATCCTCTGTGGGCCATGGCGCCCTTCCACTCCTTGATCCATATTTTATGAGCAAAAAAAAATGACTATATATTATTACCAGATGCTTAACACAAAATAACAGAGATACAATAAAACTGGTTTTCTATTCAATAAGGAAATAAGCTGAAACAATAAAATGCAGCGAAAAACAAGCTTGCTGGAATGGTGGCGGCTTATCTCTGAGAAGAGATGTAACGGTTGCACTCATTCACAATAAGATGATTACAATGAGGCTCTCAAGGCATTTTTACAATAAACATGAGTTTCAAAAACCCTAAACATCTAAAAACCTAACCCTAGGAGAAGAAGCACCAAAAGTCATGTGGGCCCTGTTTGGGTAAGTCAGTACATCAACTTCCTGGGGTCGTAACTTCTGCATACGATCTCCGTTTTAGGTGTATGATAGTCTATTGGAAAGATCTATCCGAGGACTACAACAATTGCACAAAATTTCATGTTGAAATTTTGCAGCCGCAACATACCCCAAAAAACGTCGTTTAGGGCCTCAAAACGGCTCCAGAAGTTCAGGACCCGAAAAACTGCTAAAAATAGTAAATTATCAAAATTGCTAGAAAGTTGTTTTGAGCCAGATGGAAAAGGTGGGTGGCCACCAATATCCACCTAGATCAATCCTCCATCCTTAGGAAGAAATGGTCTCCATTGCACTGAGTTCCCCCATCAGATGAGGAAATTTCTGCTGAATTTGGCCCCGGGTGAGCCACTTGCCTTGGTGCAGGAGATGCCCTGCTTTGACGACTCGATAAAGTTGGATCCTTTGTTGTTGAGTGCCCTTGATCTGTGTGTCCACAATTTGATCACTGGATGCCTATTGTATGCAGTCGGGGTTGAGCTCTGTTGGTGTTAGTTGTTCTGATATGTCTGAGGTGTCCAATAATGGTGGGAAATAAGGCCGAAGGAGGTCCACGTTGAACATTGGGTGTAGGCCAAGGAAAGGAGGAATGTTTAGCGCAAAATCATTATCCCCCACAACCTTGGTGATGGTGTACAACCCATAACAGAGTGGGCGAAGCTTCCGATGGGATCATGTAAGGCGTTCTTTCTGCAAGTGCAACCAAACTTTGTCGCCCACCTGAAACTTATGTGGAACCCGATGTTGATCATGGCGTTGCTTGTACTTGTCATTGGACTTCTGTA
>SNQJ01S0215253.1:0-15582 GCA_010110895.2 Picea sitchensis
ATAGCATCTCATTCGTCCTGACTTTTGGTTTGACTCACAGAGGTTGTCCTTTCCCCCGGCTTTTTTCAATACCTCACAAGACTGGTTGATCCTCCAAATCTCCCTAGCTAGCCCCAAGGTGGCCCATATGGCCTCTCATTGGAGAATGACTGTCGATGCTGCCAAATTTAACATGATCTAACAGTCATCGTATGTTCTCCAGATTCGATGGTCCTTATTCATTTCGGATTTTCGGCTCTCTGGGCTTTGGGTTTTTCAAATCTCAAATTTTCTAGAGCGTAAACTCCTCGCCTCTTTATATCTGAAGTGAATAATGTTCGTCGATCATGTTCTTAGATCGATGGCTCAATCTATCTATGGTGCAACTTTTCTAGCTTATCCTGTCCTTCTGCTTGAATTGATCCGACATCTGACGGGTATTCGCATAAGTGAGATCTCAGATCTTTTACCTTCATTATCCTATCCTTCCACTCGAAATGATTCGACGGTTGACGGGAATTCGGGTTTGATCCGACGGCTGACGGGTATTCGGATAATCAAACTTTTATCCCTTTTAGCTTATCCTGTCCTTCCACTAAAATGTGATCCAACGGTCGTGAAGACACTCGAAGCAGATCAATGACAAGGAGAATTGTGGAACCATAACTTGCGAGTGATTTAACTCGTCACCAAAACTCTGCAGTTTGAAGTTGTGCGTCGTTGGTGAGTCGACCACAATCGTCGATCTTCGAGGCTACGAGATCTGGCGGTCCTAAGTAATTGCGGGATTGGAAATAGCATGATCTTTAATTCTCCTTTCGTTCTCCGCAATCTATCCCTGTCGTTAATCTGGCGATTGCGCATCCGACGGTCACAACTCAATCCGACTTAATTTGATCGCTTGTTTGATCAACCACAGTCGTCGATATCCGAGTCTACAAGATCTGACGATCTAGACCAATTGTGGGATTGGAACTAGCGAGTCGTTTAATTCTCCTTTCGATCTTCGCAATCTATCCCTATCGTTATCTGGTGATTGCGCATCCGACTTTCATGACTTGATATGACTTAAACTGATCGTTTGTTGGATCAACCACAGTCGTTGATATTCGAGTTTATGATATCTGACGATATATACCAATTGGAGTATTAGAACTAGCGAGTCGTTTAATTCTCCTCTCGCTCCCCGCAATTCATCCCTTCCATTGATCTAGCTTGCAGATTCGACGGTCACGATCCTCCAATGATCCTTAAGCCCACGGTCACTCATATGAACAACGTCCGTAAAATGGGACGATCAACACGGTCGATTTCTTGATCGGATGGTTTCTGAGGATTCTCACCCTGAGCTTACGCATTTCCTTCTGAGATTTGACCTCTGCGTACTATTCGCTCCTCCTCTGAGCTTATGTTTTTCATGTTTTCCATCGTCGTTTTTGTTCTTTCCATCAATGACAAGCACACTCTTCCTATAAAATATGCCAACAATCTCCCCCTTTGGCATTGATGGCAACCCTGAAAGGATACACTATTCTGCTTAGACCTCCAACTGTAGCATCCAGACCGGACCTTTTCTCCCCCTTTAACATCAATGTCAAAGAAAACATGATCCCCCTGAGTTATTGCATTACTTTTAGGAGGTATAATATATTCAACCAACACATACTCCCCCTTACAGGATGGACTCTCTTAGGTGAGAGAAGGGATGACGCCCAGCTTCTGACGGAGATATTCAAATGGTATCTTGGCTAGGGGTTTAGTAAATATGTCTGCAATTTGTTCTGTGGTTGGAATGTAATGAACCTAAACAAACTAATTGGTGACCTCCTCTCTCAGAAAATGGTATTTTATGGGGATGTGCTTGGTCTTGGAGTGGAATACAGGATTATTTGACACGCTAATTGCACTAGTATTATCACAATGAAATGGGATCGGTGTAGTATACTTTACCTCCAAGTCTGCAAGTGTCTGAATCATCCACGATACTTGGGTACATCAAGTGGAAGTTTCTATGTATTCAGCTTCAGTAGTCGATAAGGAAATGAAACCTTGTCTCTTGCTCAACCATGCTACAAGAGAATCTCCTAAGAAGAATGCACTTCCACTCGTGATTTTCCTTTCATCCATGTAGTTAGCCCAATCAGAATCTGAATAGACTGATAATTGAAAATTATGATTCCTAGGATACCATAGGCCATAGTTCATTGTTTCTTTCAAATATATGAATATTCTTTTGACAGCTAGCAAATGACTATGTTTAGGTGCAGACTGATACCTTCCTACCATTCCAACAGTTGTGATGTACAACAGACTGCCTATCATAGATCTATATGAACTTTCATCAACATTAGGTGAGTCATCATCCTTGCTTAACTTGCATCCAGTGACCATAGGTGTGCTCAAATTTAGAATCTTCCATTTGAAACCTTTTCAATATTTATCTTAGATATCTTTACTGGGAAAGAAATATTCCTTCAGACCTCTGAGTAATTTGCAGACCAAGAAAAAATGACAGTTCTCCTATCATAGACATTTCAAATTCAGACTGCATGGTAGAAGAAAACCATTGTACCAATGAAGAATTAATACTTCCGAAGATGATGTCATCTGCATAGACCAACACAATGAGCAAATCATTACCCTTTGTTTTGATATATAGATTGCTACCAATTGTTCCTCTCTTGAACCCTTTGTCTTGAAGATACTTATCCAGTCTGTGATACCAGGAACAAGGAGCTTGTTTCAACCCATATAAGGATTTCTTCATCTTGTAGACAAAGTCAGGATTATCTGTCAGTGAAAATCATTCAGGTTGTTCCATATATACTTCTTCTTCTAGATCTCCATTAAGAAATGTTGACTTAACATCCATCTGATATAATTTAAAGTTCATATGACATGCATAGGCAAGAAACATTATGATGGCTTCCAATCTTTCCACTGGTGCAAAGGTTTCATCAAAATCTTGTCCTTCAATTTGTGCATAGCCCTTACAGACCAATCTTGTTTTGTTCCTAACAACTTGTCCCTGCTTATTCAATTTATTCTTAAAGATCCATTTGGAACCTATGGCAATTTTACCTTCAGGTCTAGGAACCATCTCCCAAGTATTGTTTTTCTCAATCTGGTCAAGTTCATCATTCATGGATTTAACCCAATGGTCATATTCGTTGGTTGCATTAAAGTCTTTAGGTTCAAACAAAGACAAAAGGGCAATCTGAGATTGTTCTGAGACATTATTCAACTGTTTTCTTGTCTGAACTCCTTGGTTTAGATGACCAACTATCTTATGCTCAGGATGATTCTTCCTAATAACTCTAGAGGGTGTCTTTGTCTTGATCTCTTGGTTTGAGTCCTGCAGAGTATTTTATCTAACTCAGAGTCTTCTCCTTCTGATTCTTGGACCTATTCATCTTTAGCTTCAGTTGTTTCCTCTGTAGCAGACTCGATATTGCTCACCTCTCTTACTGGGACTCCTTCATCAACCTTTAAATCAATGCAATCAACTAATTTATGCAATCTTTTATTAAAGCATCTATATCCTTTACTATTGGTAGCATATCCTAAGAAGATGCCTTCATCAGCCCTGTCATCATACTTTCCAAGATTTTCATTATTATTCTTTATCTAGCACTTACTCCCAAACACTTTGAAGTATTTGATTGAAGCAAGTCTTCCATACCACAGTTCATAAGGTGTCTTGTCAATGTGTGGTCTGAGGTGGGATTTGTTAAGAATATGGATTGTTGTGTGTATTTCTTCTACCCAATAGGTTTGACCAATGTTCTTTTCATTCATCATTGACCTGGCAATTTGTTGAATTGTTCTGTTTTTCCTCTCAACTACTCCATTTTGCTGTGGAGTTTCGGGGATTGTGTATTCTTTCTTGATCCCATGTTTATCACAGAATTCCTTGAAATCACTAGACATAAATTCTCCTCCTCTATCTGATCTTACTGCCTTTAGCCTGTTGCATGATTGATTCTTAGTTAAAGCCTTAAATATTTTAAATTTCTCAAATGCTTCAGCTTTTTCTTTGAGAAAAGCAACCCAAGTGAGTCTGGAGTAATAATCAATGATCAACAGGAAGTAGTTTTCCTTCCTCGTTCCTTCCTGTCTTGATGGTCCACATAAGTCCATATGAACTAATTGGAGTGGTTTCTCTGTTGAAGTAGAGCTCTTGGATTTAAACTGAGTCATGGTTAGCTTTCCTACTTGGCAAGGTTTACACAAAATCTTGTGGCTTTGATATTCTTGGAAGATCTTTTACTGCCTCAAGACTTTTGAGATTGATTAAGTGGTCAAAATTTAGATGTCCAAGTCTCCTATGCAAAAACCAGCTTTCATCATGTTTTCTTAGATGACACTCTTCTCTATCGTCTTTCATCACATATACATTATTATTTGTCCTTATGCCTTTAGCCACCACTTGTCCTGATTTTACAGACTTTATCTTACAATCTTTGGAAGTGAACACCACTTCACATCCTCTATCACACATTTGACTTACACTGAGAAAATTATGTTTCAGCCAATCTACAACTAGAACATATTTTCCTTTACCATTACTCAAACTCACCATCCCTTTACCTTTGATTTTACCTGGTTCATCATTTATAAACGTCACATTTCCTGTTTTACTTTTACTTATAGACAGAAACTTATCCTTGTCTCCAGTCATGTGCTTAGAACATCCATTGTCTATATACCAGGGGTATTTTTGTTTTTGAATTGAAAGTACTAACCCACATTTTTCACTATCTTTCTTTTTCCATGTGTTGGCATTTCTAGCAACGGGTTTTATCCTTGGATTTGCTTTGTAATCCTTCAGATGACAGTTTGCAGCTTTGTGGCTGAAGTTATGACAGTTATAACATTCGAGCTCATTGTTCAATAGGTCAAAGTGATTGATGCAACTTTGTCTCCTCATTGGTTGTTTGGTTCTATGTTGCAAAGATCATTTATTTCTTGATCTCCTTAGTTGCATGTCTCTAAACTTAATTTGACAATTTGCAATCTTATGACCAAAATTAGAGCAGTAAAAACAATAACCATGGAAGAAATTTTGGTACCTGAAGGATGGCCTTCTTCTTGGCATTTGTTGCTCCATCTTCTGATATCTTTGTTCTTGATCATGGATCATATTGTCTTTATTATCTTTTGGTGGCAGAGCACTCGCATGGTCTGATTGTATGTTGACTTGGAACTTGATCATCTTTACTGGCTCTTTGCTTTCTGGTTGTTTGTTGCTTGAACCTCTTACATAACCTAAACCAGTCTTCAACAAAGGAGATCTATGTTTGCTTAGAATGTCGTTTAGTTCTGGTGAGGCTTTAATGCTTGGAATATTTTGGAGATACAAGGTTTCAAACTTCTCCATCTCTTTTCTGGTTTTTACTACCTCTTCTTCCAAGGCTTCACATCTTGCCTTCTTCTCTGATAACTTTCGTTTCAGAATGTCTTCTATTTTGTTTGTCTCTTCTAATTCCACTTTTACTAGGGTAAAGTCTTCATCAAGTTTTTTATTGTCTTTCTTGAACTGTATGAGCAATTTTTTTTTCTTTCTCTTCTTAAGTTTGAGTCTTCCAATCTCTTTCAAAGCATTGATCAGCTCTCCTTCCAATTCAACCACAGCTTCTTCATTATTAACATCACTTCCTGTGATTTTATTATCATAATCCTCTTTGTCCATAAGCATAAAGTCATTAACCTTATCTTCACAAGAAGAATCATTATCTGTGTCTCCTGAAGAGTCATCATTGTTTACACATAAACTTTTCTTTTTACCAAATCTCTTGAATTTGTACTTCTCTTCACCTTTAGAGTTCTGGTCCTTCTTCTTGTGTGGACACTTAGATGCAAAGTGACCTATCTTTCCACGGTTAAAATATTTGAAGGTCAACTTGCCTTGGTACTTGCCTGATCCTTTCTTTAGTTTTCTCACAAATTTTGCTTCAATTTCATCAAGTTCAGAATCCTCATTCTCATTTGCTTTAAATGATGCTTCTCTAGAGGTGGGTTTATCTTTACCTATCCTCATTTCATATGCAGTCAACGTTCCTAGAATTTGATCAAAAGGCAGAGTTTTGAGATCATTAAGTTCTTCTATAGCAGAGACCTTTGGGTTGAACCTATCTGCCAGAGAACTCAAAATTTTATGAACTAAAGAGGCTTCCTCAATTTTTTCCCCAAGTTCTTTCATTGCATTTACTAGTTCTTCAACTCTCAGAAATTACTTCCCAACAGTTTCATCCTCTTTCATATTTAGTTGTTAAAACTGTAGTCTGTAGGTTTGAAGCTTGGCATCCTTTACCTTCTCATTACCTTCATAACTGCTAATGAGTTTGTCCCACATTTCTTTGGCAGATTCTAAGTGCATAACTTTTACAAATTCTGATTTTGCAAGCCCACTCAAAATAGAATTCATAGCCTTAGCGTTGAAGCTGAATTCTAGATTGTCATCCTTAAAAGCTAGTACAATTGGCTTTACATAACCAGTCTCTACCACATCCCAGACATCTGCACCTAAATCCATTATGTAGGTTCTCATCCTAACTTTCCAGAAGGCAAACTTTGTTCCATTGAACAGGGGGGCCTTATTGGTTGAAGTTCCTTCATGGTTAGTCATGTTTAAGCTCTAGGATCTACCCTTAGATAAAAGGAACCCGCTTTGATACCAATTGTTAGGAAACTGAGGGGGGGTGAATCAGTTGTTACTGTGCTTAAACAATTATACCCATTTTAAACTCATTACAGAATACTTAATGATGATCACAATAATTCAGGGAAGTAAGCAATAGAGTATTCAACATCAATCACACACATGAAGTATACAGAGACAGATATTCCTGAGGAAACCCATAAAGGGAGAAAACATCTTCATATTAATATGATAAGTAGTCTTTATATTCTATACATTATCATTATTATGAGCACCCACTCTTTGTGAGGCTACCACCTCTGCTTTACAAGATGCAGCTTGTTGAGAGCACCAACTCTCTGGTTTCTCTAGCACCCACTAGAAGGAAGAAACAACTCCTTGAGTGTTCTAACACCAACTAGATGGAAGCACCAACTTCCAGTCACACAAGCAGCAACCTATGTAACAGAGAACAATCATTCTCCCTTGCACCACCCTGCCACCCTGGTTTCTTTGGTTGCCACCAGATGGAAGCTACAACTCCTCGTGTTCAAGCACCCACTTGAAACTCTGAGGACAACAGTCCTCCCTAGCACCTCCCTACCACCCTTAGATATAAATATTTGTTACTGAAATTCATTACAGTGATATAGTATTAATCAATGGCTTACCAGTCTCATCATTGTTTTGCTACACTGCTCTGCTCTGCTTGCATCAGTGTCTTCCTTCTGGCATCTTCTTGCGCTTTTTGTTCTTTTGCTCTGTCTTTGATTGTGTACCTCACCTTTTTCTTCCTCTCTCAGGTCATGATTCACTATTCTATCTCTTTATGTTCATGTTGTATTCTCCATTACATACAGTTCAACTTCTTTTTCATAGAAACAAAAACCTTTCTCTATCACGGCATTATCCTTTTATTCATACTCTCATCCACCGTTACACTCCCATATCCAACGCTCAAGTCAGCCATCTCAGAACACTCATTTCGAGAATATTGGAACACTCATTTCGGGAAACTCAGAATGCTCAAGAGCCATAATTCCAATGCTCAGGAACGAATGATTCAGCCGCTCAGGAACGACGATTCAGTTAGTGTAAATGAATCCTAACTGATCAATAAATCACAAGATGAAACAGTAACCCATCAATCAGATTCGTTTTAATCAGCGTCGTCGGATTATATCTTATTTAAATCTCTTATCTCACATGACCAATGGTGGTGACTAGACGCTAGGCTTAACGAGCGCTTGAGCGCTTATCAATTCAACGGTCACGATTCAATATCCTGAAATGGACAATTGTCGTAACTTCGGCATTTCGCCCTTCGAAACTTTTGGGTTTGAAACCTTTCAAAACTTCCGAATCAGATTTCCCAAAGAGATCGGACGGTTTACGTTTATTTCGCGGAAACGGATCAATCGTCAGATTTGATTCTTACAAGGCTTAATCTAACGGCCAGAAATTAATCAACCGTTGAGATGGATGGCCACCTTTTACTACGGGTCTTCGGCTATTATACTTACGCTATCCTTCCACTGTATCTTGATCAATGGTTGAGAGTGAACCCGACATCAGATCGACGGTCAAGATCTCCTTCGGATCTCTGGACTTCGAAGATTTCAACTTACGCTATCCTTCCACTAGAGTAGATCGACATATCAGAACACACCCGAAGTGATCTTTCAGATCGGACATCTTGTGTCCTTGCTGACGTGGTCTGCCACATATGTCATTTGTTGATGTGGTCTGCCATATATATCCTTTGTTGACATGGTCCACCACATGTCCTTTGTCGACGTGGTCTGCCACATGTGCGGACGAGGTTTGCTAACATAATCTGTTGACGTAGATCTCCCTGATCTAACGATCATCGTATGTTCTCCAGATCCGATGGTCCTTATTCATTTCGAATTTCCGGCTCTCCGGGCTTCGGGTTTTTCAAATCTCAAATTTTTCGAAGTGGAACCTCCTTGCCTCTTTATATCCGAAGTGAATGATGTTCGTCGATCATGTTCTTATATCGATGGCTCGATCTATCTACGGTGCATATTTTCTATCTTATCATGTCCTTCCACTTGAATTGATCTGACGGCTGACGAGTATTCGCATAAGTGAGATATCAGATATTTTACCTTGATTATCCTATGCTTCCACTCGAAATGATCCGACGGATGACGGGAATTTGGGTTTGATCCGACAGTTGACGGGTATTCAGATAATCAAACTTTCAACCCTTTTAGCTTATCCTATCCTTCCACTAAAATGTGATCCAACGATCGTGAAGACACTCAAAGCAGATCAATGATCAAGGATGATTGTGGAACCATAACTTGCGAGTGATTTAACTCATCACCAAAACTCCGCAATTTGAAGTTGTGCATCATTGGTGAATGAACCACAATCGTCGATCTTCAAGGCTATAAGATCTAACGGTCCTGAGTAATTGCGGGATTGGAAATAGCACGATCTTTAATTCTCCTTTCTTTCTATGCAATCTATCCCTGTTGTTGATCTAGCGATTGCGCATCCGACGATCACAACTCAATCTGACTTAATATGATCGCTTGTTGGATCAACCACAGTCGTCGATATCTGAGTCTTCAAGATCTGACGATGTAGACCAATTGCGGAATTGGAACTAGCGAGTCGTTTAATTCTCCTTCTGATCTTCGCAATCTATCATTGACGTTGATCTGGCGATTATGCATCCGATGATCACGACTTGATATAACTTAAACTAATCATTTGTTGCATCAACCATGGTCGTCGATATTCGAGTCTATGAGATCTAATGATCTAGACCGATTACGAGATTAGAAATAGCGAGTCATTTAATTCTCCTTTCGCTCCCCTCAATTCATCCCTACCGTTGATCTGGCTTGCAGATCCGATGGTCACGATACTCCAACGATCCTTAAGCCCACGATCACTCATATGACCGACATCTGTAAAATGAGACGATCAACACGGTTGATTTCTTGATCGGATAACTGTTGAGGCTTCTCACCCTGAGTTTACACTTTTCCTTCCGAGCTTTGATCTCTGCGTACTGTTCACTACTCCTCTAAGCTTATGTTTTTTCCTTTTTTACATCGTCGATGTTGTTCTTTCCATCAATGACAAGCACACTCTTCCTATAAAATATGCCAACAAATTGTTGTATGCACTGCATGTGTTCAAAAAATATCTGTCAATTTGGAATCCATTAGCATTGTTCGAGCCATTTCCTGTGTAATTATCATCCATTATGATAATATTCCTTTGTCTCTGAACCAATCTATGAATCCATTCTCTCGTCCACTTTCATATATCTGTCCATACCTATTAAGTATTCTTACAAATTCATCTATGTCCATATTGTCCAAGACTCTACTTATGCAATTGTCCATAATGTTGACCCATTTATCACTATATTGTCATGAAGTTTTGATTAATCTATTAAATTGTACTTCTGCTAACTGATTGCTCTGGATCTGTCTTCTCAACCTCTGTAAGTTGCTCGAAGGATGGTTCTTTGGTCTGTCACAGTTATCGCATAGACTCCCCCTGTCTAATATTTATATTACCTGGGAGTCTCTAAGTCGGATGGCTCGGAACAATTCATGCTCTAATGTGTATTCATCATCATCTTTATTGGTAGATTCATCATCTCTCTGAGCTTTAACTTTTTTATTTTTGTCTATGGATTCATCTTTCACTACAATACTTGAAAGTACAATCTCTTGAACATGTTCCTTATTTACTTGTCCTTCTTTTCTTTCATTTATTTTCCAAACCTTTCTATATCTGACATCCTTCTTTTTCTCTGTAGATTTTTCTTCATCTCGTTTTATTGTCAATCTTGCAATCTCTAGGGCCTGGTCTTTGTTCATTTTTTCTTCATGTTTTCTCATCCATACTTTCTTATATATGATGTCAGTGTTCTCTTTCATAGAAGTATCGATCATGCTTCTACAATCACGAGCTATGTGTCCATAGTTATGACATTTGTAACATTCAATGTTACGTGGGGCCACATAGGAATTTTTTGCTTGAACGTTTCTTTTATAATCCCTGCAATTTGCAACATTATGTCCAAAGTTAGTAAAATAAAAACAATGACCATAAAAGAAATTTGCATACCTGGGAGTGAATGATATTCTTTGTGGTGTATTCCTTCTGAATTTTTTCCTTGACTGATCATAATCATGATTGAAGCTTCTTTGTGGCTTGAACATGGATGGTCTTCTTGAAGATGTATCTTTATTAGTTTTCTTAGATTCTGGTTGACCATGATTCCTTCATTTTAGTACTTCTACATAACTCTTTTTTATTTTCTTCATTCTTCTTTTCTAGTAACGTAGAGTGCTTCTCTTCATTCTCTACAAATGATGTGGATGTTTCTATCTCTTCAACGTTCTTGTTGAGCTTGACAATTTTGACTCTTAGTGTGACAACTTCTTCTTCAAGATTCTCAACCTCTTCTTTTTTCTTCATTATTTGAGACTTCATGACCTCTTTTGTTCTCTTTTCTTCTTCAAGTTGGATTTCCAATGTAATTATTTATTCTTCCAGTCTTCTCTCTTCTTGATAAAACTCTTCCTCAAGTTCGTTTAAGTCATTGGTTCTTTCCTTTCCTTGCAATGATCCATCAGTTTATTTTCTCTCATTTATGCTTCTTCCTTTTGTGTTGCTATGTTGGCTTCTAAACATTTCTTTTGATATTCTACAGTGTCTTCAATTCTTCTAACCTATTCTAGTTGAGCTCTTAAATTCTTGATGACCTGCTGATCTTTTTCGGAACCTTGAACACTTTCATTTTGCTTCATCAATTCTTTCTTGAATGATTCTCTTTCTTTCTTTAGATATTCAATTGCACTGATCAATTTTTCTCTGTAATCAACTCCTGCTTCTTCATACTCTTCCTCTTATGAATCTGTCTGACATGATGAGCATCTTTCTTCTTATTTTGTATCTACATCTTCTTTGTCATTTTCTGAATCTGCGATGGGTGAAGAATATATGTCATGTAACTTATCCCAAATTTATTTGGCTGGTGAACATTTACCAACCTTTTCTCTTACCGGATTAGGTAATCCTTCCCAGATGAAATCCAATGTTATTTTGTTATTCTTCTTCAATTCCTTCTTGGCTGCAGTCTTTTCCCTTTCTAAACTATCATATCCTGTAACAACTGATAGCCAAATATAATGTCCCTATGCCTGTAAAAATACTTTCATCCTTATGCTCCACATCTCATACTTAAAACCATTCTGACCATTAAGCATTGGTACTCCATTCTCAGAATAATCCATGATCTCCTTCCAGTGGTTAAACTATTTTCTGAAGGAATCGGATCTGATACCAATTGTTGGATTACTGAGAGGGGGGGTGAATCAATAATAGAGCAATTTAATCATTTTTAGCCATATAATGCAAGTGTTATATCAGTGTAGCATTATCATCCAATAATTGCAGAGTAAATCAGCAATGAACAAATGAGCAATCGTACACATACACAGTACACCACTGTTTTTACATGGAAACCCAAAGTGGGAGAAAACCACAAAATGTTTTTTTTTATATGTCTTGAAGAATTACATTCATTGGAAGCACCAAATTCCTTTGTTTTCCAACTGCAACTGGAAGGAGGCTCCAACCCCCTAGTTTCTCATACTACAACCTGAGGGAAGCTCCAACTCCCCAATTCTCTGGCTACAACCCCCTATGTTCTCCGGCTACAATCGGAATGTGGCTACAATCACCTGTCATTGCCTCGTCCAACCGCTCTGATATATAAGTAGAATGATGGAACCACTGTCACACTATCGCTGTGAGATATATTGTTGTAAACATGTACCAATCAACCTGCATCGAACAACCTGTATGAATAACCTTAACCATGCATCAACCTATACCTCAAACTATAATCAATATGTACCATAAACATGTACATCAACCATGCACCAACCTATACCATGAGCAGGTGCATCAACCATGCACCAAACCTGTACAAATAACATGTCACAACAACCTGTCCAAACAACCTGTCTCATCAATCTTATCAACCAAATTAGATCTACTCACCAAGATAAATCACCAAGACAACTCTCAAATATGTGCATCAACCAAGCATAACACAACAACTCATAATCATCACCAAGATCAATATGTGCTTCTAATAATATACCAATACAAATATGATACATCATCCATAAACCATGTGTCAACAATACTACTAACAAATGCCTCCAACCATGTACCAAGTATGTACCAATCATGTATCAACTACTCATCAAGATGTACCAACATCATCAACTACTTGTCTCAACCATGTACCCAACATGTACCTCAACCAAAATCGCTCATCAATTTCATCATCCAAATCTGATTTGTAACTCTGTAATAGACCTAGTGTATATGATCACATACCTGCAAATCTTACTTAACTTTAACAACAAGAGACTACCATTTTCATCAAACTTTATTTTAGACTCACATGACTAGTTTTGGATAAGTCAACAACCCTAACTTGAAATAATCATAACTATGTACTTGTAATGAATAAAGATCTAAAAATAATACACAATGTTCTTCAGTGTGTTTTTTGAAATTCCTTCAGGTGTCACTACTTGGAACCTCTCATAAAATGAGTTATAGCAAAAATGGCATATCTTGTTGAATTCTGGCTTATTCTAGAGAGAGAACTTGTAGAGCATGCCCCGCACGGAATGTTTGTTGTATGGATCTGAAAAATTTACACAGAATACTACAGACTGTACTCTAACCAACACATTTGGTCTTACTTAATTTGGATCTGTTATGAAGAAGTTGTGATTTTTTACCCAAAACACTTATTTTAGACTAGTTTCAGGACCAGCCACAAACCCTATTTTCCACGGAGTGTAACTCCAAAAATACAATGACCCACAAGATTAAATTCGTACAACAGCTACTTGGATATGTTTCCTCAATGGCCTCCCAATTTCATGATCTGAATCATTCTAGAAAAAAAATTATTGTGAAAATGGTGAGATGACCTGTAAATAACATACCTTAGAAAGCATCATCAGAAGAATTTATCCTCCCTTGAATTTCGACCTTCTTTACTTAACCTTACCTCTGAAATTCGGCTTAGATATTCTTTGGTTACCTCAGTCACCTATAGATATCCAATATGCTCAAGTGTAATTAAAATGAGAGAACCTTGCCTCTTATTTACACTCTCCAAGTAGCTTCCTTAGAAGCATATTCTAGGCCACTTTGTCCACATAGTCACCTATGTCCAACTTTGTCCAATTTTCCACTTATCCATGTATCCAATAGCCACTTCACCACTTAACCCATTTTCCTCATTTTAGGTTTAACCTTATTATAACCACTTTCCATAATTAGAAAGTTCTCCATTTACTTTATTATTTAAATAATCCTCCTTGACTTTGTCACTTCACTTTATTATTTAAATATTCCTCTTTGATTTTGTCAGTTCACTTTATTATTTAAATAATCCTCTTTGACTTTGTCACTTCACTTTATTATTTAAATAATCATCTTTGACTTTGTCACTTCACTTTATTATTTAAATAATTTCTTCTTCGCAATCACTTTGACTTATTTGACTTTTTGGGGCTTCAAGCCAATCATATGAGGGTCCTTCAACTTCGTAAGGCCATAACTCTCAAACCGTGACGAGTTATGTGACGTTCCACATACCACCGAAAATGGCATGACATGTACTATCTATATAGAATAGTCTTACCTGAAAATATATCAAAACTCATACCATTATGCATCAAACAAACTTGGGTCCATAAACCAACCTTTGTGCTATCGGAATTCAATACCAAACTTTCTCCAAAGGTTGACATCAAACACTAAGGGTTGACATCAATCTACAATATCACTCTCCAATGGTTGACATCAATGACAACCAAAAATCCATACCAACTGTCCATCAACCTAAGCCAACTATCTGACAACTATAACCAACGAATATTCCTCTCTTTCCTGAGGGTTCCAAGTTCTTTCTCTTATCCTTGGGAACATGAATGTATACAAGACATTCAAAGATTCCCAAGTGTTCAACGCTTGACTTCTTTCCTGAGAAGGCTTCCTCAGGAGTCATATTCTTCAATATTCTATGTGTACTTTTGTTCTGAACATAAACAACTATCATAGTTGCTTCTCCCCATAGGAACATAGATAAGTTCTGAGCATTCATCATTTCCTTAATTGATTCTTCAATGGTTCTATTCTTTCTCTCATCCACGCCATTCTGTTGAGGATTGTGAAGGAAAATGAGCTCCCTCCTAATCTCGGCTTCTTTACAAAAGGCAATGAGCTCCTTGGAGGTGTATTCTCCTCCATTATCATATCTTATTGTTGTGATCTACTGATTTCTTAGGTTCTCTACTTCATCATTGAATTCTTGGAATTTGCTAAATACTTCATGCTTAGTCTTTAACAGATACAACCATGTCTTTCTTGAGAAGTCATCTATGAACGTTACATAGTAATCAAATCCCCCTAGAGACTTCACTGGCATAGGTCCACATACATATGAAAGTATTAGGTCTAATATCCCTTTGGATCTATTCTCACTACTTGGGAAAAGTTTCTTAATGTTCATCCCAAGTGCACATCCTCTGCACACACCTTCATGTATTGACTGTAATTTTGGTAATTTCTACAACCATTTGTTTCAAGGATGGAAAGGATTGATAGTGAAGGTGAGAATACCTTCTATGCCATAACTCACTAGGGTTGATTTTTTCATGTACTAGGGCTTGAGTATTCTGACCTATGAGTTTATATAACCTTCCTTCACGGATTCCAATAACTCTAACGTTTTCTATCTTGGAGTCTTTAGACCATACAAGAACTTTTCCATCTAAAAAATCTACTCTATCTCCTTTCTCTTCCAAACAGGAAATAGATATTAGATTCTTTTTCAAACCAAGAACATATAAAACATAACTAAGATG
>SNQJ01S0215254.1:0-15582 GCA_010110895.2 Picea sitchensis
ATCACTTAAAATATTAAAGTACAAATTCACTTTATAACATAAGTGCACTTTATGAAATAAAGTCACTTTAATATTAGAAGGTACACTTAATAAAAATTCACTTTAATAAAAGAACCACTTTATTACAACTTTATAAAAAAACCATTACAAAGTCAATTTCCTAGTAGTGTAAATACAAGGTCACTTCTGCATAAAAGACAAAACATGAATACCTCCCGAGATATAAAAGATAACACTCCCTCTTAGCGAGGGATATACTCGTTGTGATCACCATCATCTAGTCCCATCACAATGTTCGCAGTAGGATCTCCTTCTGAACATGGAGCCAACCCCAACACCTGCATAGAACTCGAACCTAAAGACCTCCTCCTGGAAACCACTCTAACCCCTAAGCTCTTAGGAGAATCCACTACACCCTGAGCTTATGTTCGATTACACCAATTGAGCCTCTTGTCGGTGCTCAAAAGAGACTCCCTCTCTTCCCTCGGAATGAAAGATTGAATCCTTGGGCCCACCACAGTCTCAGGAGCCTCCTACTCCTCATATGACTCTGAATCATAACCTGTAGGTTGTCCTCACAACTTGAACAACCTATCCATCCGATCACCAATCAGTGGTGGTTCAACCGGATCCACTCCCTCTCTGTAGATAAATACATGTTCCCTCTTGAACAATGTAGAATATCCAGCATATTCAAAGGTTGAGATCGAGAGTAGGTTAACCCTCAACCCAGGAACAAACAAAACTCCATCAACCTCGAGGATTCCTCCATGCTCGAGTCAGAATCTAAACCTTCCAACTCCACATACAACTCATGCCATACCTCCTTCACTCACCACCATTCAGTCAGGACCTATCTCTATGATAATAAGGAATACACATCATATTCCAGTCATGTGACAAGAGGCTCCACTATCAACAATCCACCTGCTATAACCCACAAATCCAACACTACTGACAATGGATACTAGAGTGACCAAAGAAAATTCCATATCAAACTTGAATGAAAAGTCCTCCATAGTTGTTGTTGTTGTTGTATCAATCCCCTCATGTTCCTTCCTCTTCTTCTTCTTGGGACACTAAGAAGCAAGGTGCTCCAATTGGTTACAACAGTAAAATATGACTTTCCTCAAGTCCCTCCCAAAAATTCCTTTCTTCTTCCTCTTGCCCTTTGTTGTAAGAGAAACATTCTCATCGGCTTTGTCTTCCTTCTATCCACTACTTTGAGACCCCATTCAGATCTCCTCTTGAGTGAATTCATCACACAATCTACTCCAATCTGGAAAATTCTCCCGACCCACCACACACTTCACAAAGACATCCCACTCCTTTGTGAATCATTTCAAGGGTATCCTTTCCAACTATGGTTCTGATATTACCTCCCCTACTGCAACTAACTTGTCCTTAACCTGAGCTATCCGGGTAAGATAGGATTCAACACCCTCACCCATAGCCATCTTCGTTTCATGCAATTTTATCCTTCAAGGCCATCTTTCGGTTTTCATTCTTAGTCTCATAAAAAAATTTCAATGTATCCCACACTTCTTTGGCTATCTTTCTCTTAGACAAATGTGGGATGAATGGGTCCTTTACTCCATCCAAAATGATCATTTTTTTTTCCTCCTTTACCTAATGCAAATCCAAGGCAATAAGATCTATTGTGGGAGCTACAAAAATAGTGTTGACATAACTCCAAATCTTGTTCTCCTTGATAACAGATGATATCCGGACCTTCCACTGCAAGTAGTTGGAAATACCTTCCAACCAATCCTCATATTTGATGCATGCATCCATTTCCCTATCAATTGTTCAAAGAAAACAACCAATAAATTTCCCCCCTTCAAATCTTGCCAAAATTAACACTGTTCATTGTAACTCAGAGCCCAAGCTCTGATACCATCTAGAAATTTAATGACAAAATCAGCTTAAACAAATTATGCCATACACTTAGCAACCTAGAGATAATTGTCTTAAATGAACTCTAAAATGTATTAAACCTACTGATCCAGATTTAGGAGCAGAATGAACTGATTAACAGACTGAATACAATAAACACAGAGATATGAAGAACAACACAGATATCCAGTGAACAATATCTTCCATTGAATAAATGAAATAGGCTGAAATTGTAAAACTGCAGAACTAAAACACTTACTCGAATGGTGGTAGCTATCTATGAGAAGAGATGTGGCTGCTATGTGCATATGTCTAAGAAGAATGATGAAAATGAGGCTCCAGAGGCCTTTTTGATATTACTCATGAATTCCAAAACCCTAGACATCCAAAAACCTAACCCTAGAAGGTGAAACACAAAAATTCATGTGGGCCCCTATGGGTAAGTTGGTACCTCAACTTCTTGGGGCCGTAAATTTTGCATATGACCTCTGTTTTAGGCGTGTGATAGCCCATTGGAAAGGTCTTTCAGAGAACTACATGTTACACCATCACACTCTAACTCTGTATATAGTTTGACTATGGAAAGCCAAAAAAACATTGTTTATGGATCCAAAACGACCCTGGAAGTACAGCAAGATGTGTTGAAATGAAAACATACAAAATAATCCATTTTGATTAGGTGAGAGGCCACCAGTATCCACTTGGAAGATGTGTAGGGATTCATACATCCCCAAAAGTGTAGAACCCAAAATTACAAAGAAGTACAGAAGAACATGTTGAACTAAAAAATGAACAAGAGGAGATAGTTGGAATAGGTGGGCGGCCACCAATATCCACCTAGATGAATCCTCCCCCCTTAGGAATAAATGGTCTCCATTGCATTGAGTTCCCCGATCAGGTGAGGAAAATTTTGCTAGATTTGTCCCTGGGTGATCCACTTGTCTTGGTGGAGGAGTTGTCCTGCCTTGACAACTCGATAAAGTTGGATCCTCTGTTGGCGAGTGCCCTTTACCTATGTGTCCACTATCTGATCAGTGTATGCTTGTTCATGCAGTTAGGGTTGATCTTTGTTGGTTTCAGTTTTTTTGTGATCTCTGAGGTGTCCAATAATGGTGGAAAATATGGCCGAAGCAGGTCCACATTGAACATTGGGTGCAGGCCAATGAAGGGTGGAGTGTTGAGCTCGAAAGAATTTCTACATGCAATCTAGGTGATAGTGTAAGGCCCATAGCAAAGTGGGTGTAGCTTCCGATGGGGCCCTGTGAGACACTCCTTCTAAAAATGAAACCAGACTTTGTCTCCAACCTAAAACTGGTGTGGTACCATGTGTTTATCATGGTGTTTCTTGTACTTAGCATTGGATTTCTACAAAATCTCCTGGACCTGTTGGCGGATGTGTTGGATCCGCTCAATGAATTTGGTGGCTTTTCCAGTCTTAGAATGAACATGGGAAGAGTTTGTATATGTGGTGGCAAGAGGTATTTGAACATCAATGGGACCCAAAGGTTGGAATCCCAGCCCCATCTGAAATGGGATATGGTCGGTGGAGCTATGGAGAGCCCTGTTGTAATTGTGTTGAACATAGGGGAGACTCTAATCCCATGTACATGGATGCTTAGAGTTGTACATGCGTAGGATGTGCACAATCATTCGATTGAAGAACTTTATTTGGCCATCTGTTTAGGGGTGGAAAGAAGTGAATTTAGTGATCTTGGTGTCCAACAGTGACCAGAGACTTGACCAAAATGTGTTGAAGAACTTGTTGTCTCGGTCGAAGATGATGGTCTGTGGTATCCCAAAATGGACCCACACTCGTTCGAAGAAGAGCTTGGCAGTATATACCACTCTGATATTCTTCTTGCGGGATGTGAGGATGGTCATCTTCAAAAACCAATCAACGACCACAAATACGTAGTCATTTACTTGCTTGGTGGACGGAAGGCCAGACATGTAATCCATTGAGATGGATTCCCAAGGCTTCTCGAGAGTAGGAAGGAGTGTATAAGCCTTGCTTCTTGATGGTTGTCTTGAAAATGGCATAGGCAGTACAAGATCTGATATACTTGTTGACGTCCTATTAGAGTTTTGGCCAATAAAAATGTTTTTGAAGAACGACCACAATTTTCTCCACGCCAAAATGTCCTGCCATCCAAATGTAGTGGGCTTCCCAAATCAGCTTTGCACGCTAGCTTGTAGGAACACAAAGATGGCCCAGATGGCATAATAGCCCATCTTGAATGTGAAAATCGATGACATTCGCACCTGTACCCAAGAGCATGAATGATTTTAGGGGCTAATTTTCCATGGTTTTTCCCAAAAAAAGATTCTCTATTCTAAAAATGATTCACCCAAATTCTATAGGATAAAATTATTTTAACTTAAAAATCACCAAACTTTTATACAAACTATATAAAATTCTTAGAAAATTGAATATTTTTACAAAAATGTCGCCAAACATTTATAGTTGGCATATGAAGGATTAGTAAGATTCGCCAAGGTTTCTACATTTTAAAATAAATTTCCATCCTTAAAATCATCCATGCCCAAGAGTTGATAGGTGGTGGAAAATTCTGGATATTTTTGATAAAGTTGGGGCCACTCAGATGCATCATGTCCACAGAAATGCAGCACAGTAGTAAGGGCAACCACGAGAGGCCGACTGAGGCAGTCAGTGACATGATTTGAGATCCATGTCTTATACCTGATGTTGAGATGGAACTGTTGTAGGTAGGTGGACCACTTTTGATGGTGGTTGTTCTGCAATTTCCCCTGTGTTTGTATGAACTGCAGAGCCTTTTGATCAGTGTGGATGATCGTCTCCTTTCCCAGGATGTAATGTTTCTATTGACGACGGTCTTGTACGATGGAATACATCTATTTTCCATAGGGGTATTTTCAGACAGGATCTGAGAGTGTCTCACTATGGTATGCCAGTGGTGTTGATGATTGTAGCTACATGAGACATTCTCCAGGACACAAACCTGAGAGAGAGCCCGTGAGAGGGGTGTGTGGTTCCTATCTGAGACAGATATGGAACGTAGAGATGGCCTCCTCCTTATAGAAATTTGAGAAGAAATCCATATGATTCTCCTATGTAACACAGTGAGAAAGTAGATCTGCAGAGTTGGACGTGTCTATGGCTGAGCCCAAGGTGAATGTGTGAAATCCCAAAGTGTTGGGTGCATCATCATGAGAACAGAAATGAAGATGATGTATTGTCCTCCTCTGAGCAAAAGAGTTGATGAGAAACTCCAAATGACTCTCCTATTCAATGCAGTGGGAAAGAATATTGGTTGAGTGGATGTGCTTGTGGACGAGCACAAGTGAACGTGATCCTAGTGGTTGAGCACTAGTGAAGAAGTGGTTCTTCTATGTAATGTAGTGAGCTAGAGATATGGACATCCTTATGGATGTGCCCCTAGTGGATGAGAAATAGTGGGTGTATAAGATCCCTTTCTATATTGTTCAAGAGTCAGACCTGCCTATAACCCTAATTGTAATGTAAAGGGTACAGGTCAGCCCCACCTTAATGTGATTAATAATTAATGTAAAGGATAATTAATCTGGTTAATATTAATTATATTGTGAGATAGTGAGGTTGGCCATGTTGTGCCAATAGAGACTTATGTTGACAGGTTCAGTCTAGTATAAGTAAAGATAAATTCCCCATTGAGGAATCATATCTTTCATGTGAGTTTGAAAATTTCAGCAAGTACACCTTCTTGGGAAAAGTGTGCACCTCTCTTGGGTGCTAGTCTTCTAGGGTTTGAGAACCCTCTTGTGTGCTAGGTTTTATTGGTGGTGAAGGTATTTCTCTTAAAGAATATAGTAAAGGATTTTGGCTAATTTTTCTTCCCTTGTTGAGAAGGGTTTCCCAAGATATTTCGTGTGTTCTTGCACATGGTGTTTCTTCTTGTGATCTTGGTTGTTGCAAAATTATTGGTTATGGTTAAGTGAAATGATAAAAATGAAAATAACTTTATGCTTAACCTTTCTTATTGAAAAATAAACATGGTATCAGAGCATAGTTCTTGAAGAACCCATTGCACAAACATTTTCTAGCCATCCTCTCTCTCTTCTACAGAAACTGTACGGCCCTTATAGGGTACCCAAAAAATTGGTACAACCTACTCTTCTGAGGATTTCCCGCACTTGAAACTTGGACGCTGAGGCTAAAAAGTACATAGGTGTGTACGGAATCCTTCAACACACCTCCGACAAGTCTCAAATTGTAATTCTGAGCATTTTGACTTTTTGGCCCTAGGGTTTCTAGGGCTTCGCTAATTTCTGCAGAAAATTTCAGAAGTGTGTTTCAGAAACTCTTTGAAGAATCTCTTCAGCTTACCAGGGCTATCATATTTCTCAAAGGATTATTTTTGGCAGTCATAAGTCCAAAAACTAAAATTTCTATCCTAGCCTAGCCGTTAGGTTTTCTAGCCTAGTTGGCGAGGGTTTGTGAAGAATCCATAATGAGAAAAATCATGATGGGAGGCAAGCTTGATGATTCAAGCAAACTCAGTTCTAGGAAGACAAGACCTCAAATAAATGAACACATCAAAATCTCATCACTCTCAGGTATGGTCCCTACCAATGATAATACTTGGTTAATTTATAGTGGTGCCTCCAGACACATGATCGGTCTTAGAAATCACCTAACACATTTTTTTGAGAAAGAGACACATCTACATGTTGTTCTTGGAGATGATGCGAGATATATTGTGAGAGGAGTTAGAACTTATACCTTCCAACTAGATTCAGACATGCAGCTTCAGTTAGAATAAGTATTATATGTACCCGGAATGAAGAGGAACCTTGTCTCTATTTCTACCTTGGAAGACAAAGGCTATAAGATTACCTTATTAAAAGGAAGAGTTCTTGCATGGCACAAAGACTCTCATATAAGTTCTACCAGGGAAATTGGTGTCCGAGAAAACAGGTTGTACAGATTAACCATCAAACTAGTCCAAGCATTATCACATGAAATTATCATCTTGAGTGAGCTATGGCATAGAAGACTTTCTCACATTCATTATAGAGCTCTTCTATCTCTAGGGAAAATGGTAACATGTCTAGCACAAATATAGACTTAGCATAAAGGTGTTTGCAAAGGTTGTTCCCTTGGAAAAAATGTTAAAGGATCCTTCCAAGTAGTGACAATAGATCGAAGGAAATATTGGACTAGATACATTTAGATGTATGTGGTCCAATGATTGTTGCATATCTAAATGGGTACTTATACTATGTACTCTTCATAGATGATCACTCCAGGAAAAATTGGATTTAATTTCTAAAGAAAAAGGATAGAGTCCTTGCAAAATTTCAAGAATTCAAAGCTTAGATTGAGAACCAGAGCAGAAGAAAAATCAAAATATTAAGATCAGATAATGGTGGAGAATACACCTCAAAAGAATTCAGCAGTTTTTGTATTGAAGCGGGAATCAAGAGGGAGTTCACAGTTCCTTACAACCCTCAGCAAAATGGGGTAGCTGAAAGGCAAAACAGAAATATCATTGAGGCAATGAAAGCAATGATACATGATCAGAGTCTACCTATCAATCTATGGGCAGAAGCATGTATGACAGTAGTATATGTTCAAAATAGAAGCCCTCATCAGATCCTTAAGAACATTACTCCAGAAGAAGCCTTCACCAGAGTGAATCCTGAGATTGGACACTTCAGAATATTTGGATGTCTAGTATATCTTCATGTACCCAAAGAAAAGAGATCCAAGCTAGAAGCTTCAGGAAGGAAGGGCACATTTGTTGGATACAGTGAATCCTCAAAACCTTATCGAATCTACATTCTTGGTTAGAAACAAATTGAAGTAAGCAAAGATGTTACTTTTGAAGAAGAAGTAGCCTTCCAGAAATTGAGAGAAACTCAGATGGAAATTGATAGTGAGACAATACCTTCTCCCCCTTCATCAATTTAGAGGGAGACAGATATTATTCCAAATGATCCAATAGCCCCAATTGATCCAATGTTCCAGCCGATTCAATTTCTCCAAGAAACATACCCAGAGATATTACAGTTGGACATAAAAGGTCTGCTTGGTCCCGACAAACTCTACAAGAAGCAGAAGGGAATAAAGCCCCAAAAGGAAAAACCAGAGAGAGAAAAAGACCAAAGATATTCTCAAGCTACCTTTTAGCCATGACCCACATTATTGACTCAGAGCCAACTTTTCATGGAGAAGCTTTAGGTGAACAAGTACGGAAAGATTCCATGACTGAATAATACCAATCTATATTAAAAAATGATGTATGGGATGTCGTTCCAAGACCAGAGGGAAAGTTTGTAGTGACTTCCAAATGGATTTATAAAATCAATCATGTTGTTGATGGAATCATCGAAAAATACAAAGAAAGATTTGTGGCCAGAGGGTTTTCACAAGTAGAGGGAGTTGACTATGACGAGACTTTTGCACTAGTATACCGATACACCTCCATCCAATCTAGCATTGCACTGGTTGCTTCCATGGGTTGGAAGCTACATCAGATGGATGTAAAGACAACCTTTCTCGATGGTGAAATTGAGGAATAAGTTTATATTGAGAAGCCATAAGGATTCATTCTACACAACGAAATATCTAATGTATGTAGGTTGAAGAAATCCCTATATGCTCTAAAGCAAGAACCACGTGCTTGGTACAAGAAAATGGATGGATTTATGATGAGCTTGGGCGTCAACAAAAGTGTTGTTGATCCAAACTTGTATTATCACATTGATGGAAATGAGTGTTTGATTTTGGTCCTATATGTGGATGATATTTTCCTCATCGATTCAGAGAGACTCATTGTTGAATGCAAACAAGCATTGACTGCTAAATTTGAAATGAAGGATTTGGGCTTGATGCACTACTTCTTGGGACTAGAAGTATGGCAAAGAACAGATGAGATTTTCCTAAGTCAAGGAAAATATACTATGGAGATACTGAAAAAGTTTGGCATGACAGAATGCAAATCCATGCCACTCCAATGGTAATGGATTTGAAGAAAATGAGAGATATTGATTTAGGATATGTAGATCCACACTTATACCAACAATTGATTATATCATTGATGTATCCAGTTAACACCAGACCAGACATTTGTTATGCAGTAAATGTGCTTAGCCAGTTTATGAGCCAACCAAGTCAGACACATTGGATATCTACAAAACATGTATTGAGATACTTACGAGGCACAATTGGTTATGGCCTAATATATGCCTCCAGTGTGAACTTGATCCTGCAAGGATATGTTGATGCAGAGGAAGTGCAGTAGACAGAAAAAACACCTTTGGTTGTTCCTTCACTCTAGGTGTTGCTATGGTTTTCTGGTGTAGCAGAAAACAAAGCTATGTGGCATTAAGCACCACAGAGACAGAGTACATTAATTGAGTGTAGCAGTATGTGAAGCAGTGTGGCTTTGTAAACTCCTGAATTACTTGTTCTATCATGAGATGGATCCTACTACTATTCATTGTGATAACCAGAGTTGTGTAAAGCTCTCTGAGAACCCTGTGTTTCATGACAGGCCGAAACACATTGAAATAAAATATCACTATATCAAAGACATGGTGTAGAGGAAGATAGTACACATGTAGTATCTTCCTACTCATGAACAGATCATGGATATCTTCACCAAACCACTTGCCAAGACAAAGTTCGAGTATTTCTGTGAGAGACTTGTCCTAGTGGAAAATGCATCCCTAGCTGAGAGGGAGTGTTGATGATTGCAGCTACGTGACACATTCTCCAATACACAAACCTGAGAGAGAGACCCTAAGAGGGGTGTGTGGTTCCTATCTGAGACAGATCTAGAATGTAGAGATGGCCTCCTCCTTACAGAGAGTTGAGAAGAACTCCAGATGATTCTCATGTGTAACGCAGTGAGAAAGGAGATCTGCAGAGTTGGACATGCATGTGGCTGAGCATAAGTTGAACGTGTGAAATCCCAAAGTGTTGAGTGCATCATCATGAGAACAGAAATGAGGATGATGTATTAGCCTCCTCTGAGCAGAAGAGTTGATGAGAAACTATAGATGACTCTCTTGTGTAATGCAATGGGAAAGAAGATCAGTTGAGTGGACATGCCTGTGGACGAGCACAGGTGAACGTGATCCTAGTGGTTGAGCACTAGTGAAGAAGTGGTTCTTCTATGGAATGCACTGAGCCAGAGAATGGATGTGCCCCTAGTGGATGAGAACTAGTGGGTGTATAATATCCCTTGCTATATTGTTCAAGAGTCAGACCTGCCTATAACCCTAATTGTAATGTAAAGGGTACATGTCAGCCCCACCTTAATGTGACTAATAATTAATGTAAAAGATAATTAATTTAGTTAATATGAATTATATTGTGAGATAGTGAGGTCGGCCATGTTGTTCCAATAGACACTTTTGTTGACAGGTTCAGTCTAGTATAAGTAAAAATAAATTCCCTATTGAGGAATCATGTATGTCATGTGAGTTTGGAAATTTCAGCAAGTACACCTTCTTGGGAAAAGTGCACACCTCTCTTGGGCACTAGTATTCTAGGGTTTGTGCACCCTCTTGTGTGTTAGGTTTTATTGGTGGTGAAGGTATTTCTCTTGAAGAATATAGCAAAGGATTTTGGCTAGGTTTTATTCCCTTGTTGAGAAGGGTTTCCCAGGATACTTCTTGTGTTCTTGTGCATGGTGTTTCTTCTTGTGATCTTGGTTGTTACAACATAAATGGTTATGGTTAAGTGAAATGCTAAAAATGAAATGAACTTCACGCTTAACCTTGCTTATTGAAAAATAAACAACCAGATGACCGTGTTGAGTGAGAACTGCGCCTACAACATAGTTAGATGCATCAGTCTCAATCTCAAATGGTTGTTGCAGATCGAGCAAGGAGAATAATGGATCTGAGCACAAGCGATGCTACAATTCATTGAATGCTCATTGTTGTTCCTTCCCCCACACAAATTTTTCCCTACCACTGCCCTTGGTCACCTGGATGAGGGCACATGCAATATGGGAGAATCCCAACAAAAACCGTCGATAGAAGTTGGGCAGTCCCAAGAAGCTATGAAGCTCGATTAGTGTGGTCAGGGCTAACCAGTCACAGATGGCTTGGATCTTAGCTGGATCAACATGTACCCCATGCTCATCAACAATGCATCCCAAGTATTGGACTATGTTCATGTCAAAAGAGCATTTTTCCAAGTTGGCATATAGCTTGTGTTGTCGCAGAGTGCTCAAAACCTGCTGAATATGTCGCATGTGCTCCTCCCACGTTCTGTTGAAGATGAGGATGTCATCCAAATATACCACCACAAAAGAGTTGGTGAAGGGTCTCAATACATCATCCATCAACCCCATGAAAGTGGTTGGTGCATTTGTTAATCCAAAGGGCATGACCAGTTATTCGAAGAGACCTTGTTTATATTTAAAGGTTGTCTTCCATAAATCAGTTGGTTCAATGGGAACCTGGTCGTAGCCAGACTTTAGGGAAATCTTGTTGAAGAACTTTTCCCCCTTGATTTGGTCAAGAAGGTCATCAATATTGGGAATTGGGTATCATTTCATGACTGTGATTTTGTTCAAGGCTCTATAATCAATGCAGATTCACTAAGTCTCGTCCATCTTCTACACCAAGACAATCAGGCTCCCGCCAGGGGAGGAGTTGGGTCTGGTGTGCCCCTTTTCAAGAATCTCCTTGATCTGAAACCTAATTTCGTCATTTTCCATGAATGAGTGGTGATAGACTGGTCCATTAGGTAGGGGTACATCAAGAGTAAAATCTATTGGATGCTTGACTTGGCAGTGTGTCGATACCCTGGTGGGTGAGGAGAATATGTCTCTTTATTCTTCCACGATCTCGTCCACTTGCTTCTGCTGAAAAGAGAGGCTCTGTGTAGAGGCCACAGATGTGGTGGAAACCTATTACTTATTGTGAGCATGGATCACAAAGAAGATGAATTTCACGGTCTGTGAAATTACCTTACTTCGTTACTTAGTAGAGATTAAAGAAATAGCAGTAGGCAGCACTACCTCTGGTATCCTGTACAATTGTCTACCCAAAGTAATAATAACATTGTGGGGTCTAGACTCATCCACAGAATGACACTTCCACAAATATGGTTGTCCTAAAAGAAAATCACAAACTTCAAAGGGAGAAATATCACATAATACCTCATCTTTGAAAGGCTTGATACTGTAGGGAAGATGGCACTGTTGGTTGACACGAATATCTCTTCCTTGGCAAATCCAACCAATGATGTAGGGTTGTGAGTGCGGTGTCATTGGCAGGTCTAGTTTCTTGATGACCTCTGTTGAAATAAGGTTCTTATGACTATCGCTATCAATAATGAAATGAAGTGGAGCCCCCTTTACCCACATTTGTGAGTGAAAGAGGCATTCCCCTTCCTCTGGTTCTTCTGGTTCGCTTGTTCATACTTTGGTGGTGGAAACAGTGGCACTGGGTTTAGCATCGATGATCTGATTCCCTCCTTTGGGATTTGATTCAAAATCAGAATCATCCTCTGACTCGGAAGATTTCAACTCAGCCACGAGTGGCTTCTTGGAGCGGCATTCTTTAGTGTTGTGCCATGCGAATTTATGGTACTCACACCATTTTCCTGTGTCCTTCTTCATCTTCTCATTGCCCTTCTTATGTTGTGGCTTGGACTGGTTTTCCTGAGAGTGGCCATCTCTACTCTATCCCTTTTTGTGTTGTTTGGCACCGCCTTTGCCCTGCTTCGGTTGTTAAGAGTTTGCAGATCCAAACTCTCGCCTCTTCTTCTTAAATTTATGCTCAATATTGACATTGTATCTATGAGTCATACCCAATGAGGTGATATCCAGAAACTCCATTTATATTTGGATGTATCTATGCAAACAGTCATGGTATTTGAGCACTAGATGTCACTCAGAATATTTGATACCCAATTTGGTGTGTAAGGTGTGGAAAATATTGGTGAAATATGGTATTGTATGGTCCCTTTCTTGATGCAGGGTGGTCCATCTAGTGTACTGGTCCTCGTAGCTTCCAACAGGGTAGTACTATTCTTTAATGGCATCTTGGAAGGAATCCCATGTGGGGGAAACCACAAATATTGCAGATTCATTTATGGCCCTTTGCTTAGAGTAAGTGTCCCACCGGTCCTTAACATGGGGGACGGCCTTGAGGAGTGCAAAAGTAATATTTTCCCTATCAAAAAAATTATGGACCAAAAAATACCCTTCGAGAAGATTCAATCATTTATCTACAACATCTGCATCTATCAGTCCTTCAAATAATGGAATATCAAAATTTACCTGTACCTTGAGGGGGGTTGCATGGCCGCTTGATGAAGATGCTTCTCTTGTGTGAAGCCTCCAAAGGATCTACGCAAATTTTTCCATCATTTCGTTCCTTTGTCATGCAAGGGATTCCTCAAGCAACATTTTAAAAGGATCTTCTACTCCATCATCTTTCTTTTCACCTCCCCATGGGTTGTTGACGAGCTCGGTGCAACCAATCTTGCAATGGCTCGATTGGTTCGAGTCCCAACTTCTTGAACCCAGATCTTGTCTAGGACATGCACGAAGAAAAATAAATGAAGATCAGACCACTATGATACCACTGATCCGGATTTAGGAGCAGAACGAACTAATTAACAAACTGAGTACAATAAACACAAAGATATGAAGAAAAACACAGATATCAAGTGAACAATATCTTCTATTGAATAAATGAAATAGGCTGAAATTGTAAAATTGTAGAACTGAAACACTTGCTCGAATGGTGGTAACTATCTCTGAGAAGAGATGTGGATGCTATGTGCATCCGTCTGAGTAGAATGATTACAATGAGGCTCCAGAGGCCTTTTTTATATTACTCATGAAATCCAAAACACTAGACATCTAAAATCCTAACCCTAGAAGGTGAAACGCCAAAAGTCATGTGGGCCCCTATGGGTAATTTGGTACCTCAACTTCACGAGGTCATAAATTTTTCATACAACCTCAGTTTTAGGCGCGTGATAGCCTGTTGGAAAGGTCTTTCAGAGAACTACACATTACACCATCAAACTTTGACTTTGTCTACAGTTTGACTGTGGCGAGACAAAAAGAAATTGTTTAGGGCTCCAAAATGACCTTGGAAGTACACCAAGATGTGTTGACACGAAAAAATACAAAATAAGCCAGTTGGATTAGGTGAGATGCCACCAATATCCACCTAGAAGATGTGTAGGGCTTCAGGCAACCCCAGAAGTGCATAACCCACAATTACAAAGAAGTACAGAAGAACGTGTTGAACTAAAAAAATGGAAAAGAGGATCCAATTGGAATAGGTGGGTGGCCACCAATATCCACCTGGATCACCCACATTCAGAAAATACCATAATCATAAATACACATTGCTAAGCACTTTTGAAGAGGAAAAATAACAATGAACAATAGTCACACATCCATGTAAAACTCATAAATTTAGGCAACCAGTCAGGGAAAACCCCAATGTGGGGAACCCAAAGAGAGAGAGAGATTTATTAGCTTTAGGAAAGTACGTATCAGCAACAGTAATACAATTTTCAGCAAGAGAAAATTCACTTTCAGCACCCAAAAGTATCCCCAATTTTCTGCCTAGAAAAACGTTCCCATAAATATGTACTTTTGTATGGCCCTCCTCCTAAACAACACCTTCAAAATCATGCCCACAGTCTATTGTGCGGCCTTGCTGCAGCAAGAAATTCTTCAAACAACCTCGAAAAATGTGCCCTCAATCTACCTCAAATTTTGTGCCCTCTTCCTTGTTGTACGGCTTGTATGGATCCATACAGTACGGCCTCCAACAGTAATAAATAACTCAACAACTTTTCACACAAAAAATTCTTGGGAAATGCGCCCAGCTTGTTGCCCTCACTCTCCTTCTCAAAGGTCTCTCGGAAATCTCTTAATCTCCTCTTCTTTTCTTGTCTTGCACACTACCCTAGGCATTCTCTTATAATATGAAAGTGACCTTTCACCTTCCAAGTGTCTTTTCACCTTCTCCATCCATAAATCCAAAGGCCAAGATCTAATCTTTCATATACATGATCAAGAGACTCGATTCATTCCCTCCAAAATAAATCACTTAAAATATTAAAGTACAAATTCACTTTATAACATAAGTGCATTTTATGAAATAAAGTCACTTTAATATTAGAAGTTACGCTTAATAAAAAGTCACTTTAATAAAAGAACCACTTTATTACAACTTTATAAAAAACCCATTACAAAGTCAAGTGCATGGTAGTGTAAATACAAGGTCACTTTTGCATACAAGACAAAACATATGAAGTACCTCCCGAGCTATAAAAGCTAACAATAATGCCCATATCTTGTTTTGAACGTTGTCTTGTTGATATCTTCTTCATTTATCCTCACTTGATGATAATATGACCTCACTACAATCTTGGAAAAGATTCTTGCACCTTTCAACTAGTCAAATAAATTATCAATCCTCGACAAATGATACTTGTTCTTTATGGTGACCTTATTCAGTTGTCTAAAATCAATACACAGCCTTAAGGTTCCATATTTCTTCTTCACACAAAGAACTTGGGATCCCTAAGGTGACACACTTGGGCGTATATACCCCTTCTTCAAAAATTCTTCAAGTTTCTTCTACAACTCTTTCAATTATGGTGTACTTGTTATCCCCCATTTCTAGGGATAACTAAGGAGATAATGTCTCGAGGACCTCAGATTGCAG
>SNQJ01S0215255.1:0-15643 GCA_010110895.2 Picea sitchensis
AAAATTGTGAGGTGCAGATGGGTCTACAAGATCAAGAGTGAAGCGGATGGATAGATTAGAAGATACAAATCCAGGTTAGTTTCCAAAGGCTTTCAGTAGATGCATGGCATTGACTATGATGAGACCTTCACTCCAATAGAGAAGATGGATTCCATATGTTTGACACTTTCCATTTTGACAACCAAGGGATGGGAAGTCCATCATATGGACATGAAGAATGTATTTCTTCACGATGTTCTCTCTGAGGAGATCTATATGGATCAACCTCAGGGATTTATGTAGGATTCATCTTTGGTGTTTCAACTAAAGAAGTCTCTTTATGGCCTCAAGCAGGCTCCGAGGGCATGCTATGCCAAGATGGAATCATACCTTCCATCACAGAACTTTGTACGTTGTAAGTCAAACTTGAATGTTCACATGCTCAAGACGACTGACTCATTCCTACTCCTAGTTATGTATGTTGTTGATTTGCTGATCACCGATTGCTTGAATTCAACGATTGCTGCAGTCAAGAGGATTCTGCATGATAGGTTCTTGATGATGGAAATGGGTCCGTGACACTTCTTCCTTGGACTAAAGATCAGTTAGGATGCATCAGGCATCAAGCTATCTCAGGCCAAGTATGCATGAGATCTCCTTCAGATATTTCAAATGACAGACTGCAAGTCTGATCTGACTCCTTTCCTATCAGGAGTCATAATTGAGGATGGCAGGGACACTCCACTAGTTGAAAACACACTGTATAGACAACTAGTGGGGAGCTTGTTGTATCTCACACACTCCAGACCAGACCTCTCCTATGTAGTTGACATAGTCTCTAGGTTCATGCAGGAGCCGCATGAGCTACATTGGAAGGATGAAAAGTGTATCCTTTGATACGTATAGGGCACCATCACCTTTTGGATTCATTATTCAACATACTCTACATTGGACCTCATCGAGTTCATTGATTTTGATTGGGATGAAGATATCATTGATCGCAACCACATCTGGTTACTCACTTAGTCTTGGTTTTGGGCCTATCTATTGTTTGAGAAAGAAGCATGCTATTATTGCTATATATTTAGCCAAGGTAGAGTACAGAGGGGTAGTTAACATAACCATTCAAGCTATGTGGCTACAACATTTTCTCACTGAGTTGGGAATTTAGTTTCATTGGCCGATCGTCATCTGCTGTGATAACCAAAGCACTTTGAAGTTCTGCAGAGATCTAGTTTAGAGGAAGTGGACGAAGCACATCGAGATACACATGCACTACATCCATGACTTAGTACATGAGGGGATCATTGACTTGCAATTATGTCCTTCAACACAACAGAATGCAGACATCTTCACCAAGACCTTCACTGAGCATAAGTTCCATTCTCTACGTAGTCGTATTGGAGTGAAGGACACAGTTTCCTAGCAACTGTCAGTTCTTCCTATTACATACATTGTACTTTGAGGGGGGGGGGTTCCCTTGAGGTTTTCTCTCTTTCGTCTCTTTATTTTAGTGGATCTTTTGTATTTGGGTACCTAAAATGGCCTTGTTTCTAGGACCCATTCTTTATTTTCACCATAGTGATGTTCAAGGGGGTGTTGGAGTTACTTCACACACACCTAGGATTTATTTTTCCTATGTTTATTAGTCATTATTCAGTCTCCTATATTTTAGGAAGAATATTCCTCTAGGGAGAATATTCTCTTCAATTTTCAATTCAATCTGATTAGTTGAGTGGAGTTTAGATGCTACATTGGGATTATCACCATGCAGCATTGGGATCATCAGTAGCTAATGCACATTATCCTTGGGATCATCACCAGACTAGCGCATTATCCATGATTCCCTGATCTCCTCCTCACTTCACTCTATTTCAGTCAGTTAACTGAAGACCGATAGACTAGTTAACTCAACTAGGTGGTAGTTCACTCTCGTAACTGCCCGAGAGACTAGACTAGGTGGCAGTTTACTCCCGTAACTGCTGGTGTGTGTCCATATCACTCTAGACCACCACTATGGTACATTGGCTTATCCTCCAGTGTGCATTGGTTGAGTTATACAGAGTATATCATGTGTAAATTATCATTCATTCATTTGGTTAATGAGAATTCTTCCATTCTTTCTCTCTTGCTTCTCTTTTCTTCTATTTTCTCTGCAACTGTGTATGTCAATTCCCAACTAGATATATTATGTGCAGGTTCAACACATTTACAATCATGAGGGTATCCACCACATGAGTTGGCTTCCGAAAGACATTGGGTCTTTCTCCATGAGGTCCAAGCCAAGTATTATGGTGAGTGTCATTTCAATATTTGAGGCATTTGAGTTTGTGCATTTTGAACTTCTTTTGATTATGTAACGTCTACTTGGAAATTATGCTCTTTTCCCTATTTCACTTTGGTGGTTGACATTGCGCCCTAGAAAGTGGGTCAGCCTCGGGGATAGGTTTTCTACTAGGAGGTCCTCTTGACGAGTCACTGTGTCGTTCCCGACAATACTCCATAACCCAATAGCTAAAGGCACTATTCTCTTTCATTGGAGAAATAAATTCATTGCATTGGGATACGTAAAAAAACGAGAGATTGGAATTGTTTGAGTTGGAAAATTTTCTACATGATAAGAGCTTTCCAAGGCCACTAAGACATATTTATTAGATTGGTCTTCTTAGAGATATAACTCATTAAAATCCACAACCATTAGGGCTGCAACAAATCATTATTTTACGTACTTATAACTCACATTTCAATCATAAAAAAATGTTAATAATTTACCCTTACAATCGACTAGTCTGAGCACATATTTTGGGTGGATTACTTGTGATTTTTGGTGGCTGATTTTTCTGCTGTAAAAAACTTGTTTTCTATAGCCATAAGGCTGCAAATTTATCTCTACAATACTTGTCTATAACAACCTTATATTGTTGCTAAAGTCTTGTGCTTTTATACTAGATTTATAATAGTGTTTAGCTAGCCTACATATTGCATCATTTGTTAGAATTTTAGCATATTTTTAGCAGCTCTAATAATCATTTGTTTTATGATATATATATTTGTTGACTGCTGAAAACATTGACAACAAGATTAACTTGCTTGTCCACTTAACATATAGATTGTATACTTGTTTTTTCTTATGTATTGGGCATGTAGCATCATCATCCACAGGTACTTAAACTTCTTGGAAGCCATTGACCACTACTCATAGTCATTTCCAAGATTATTTCCATTTAGAAACTTGACTTATAGGGGAATCCACTCGTCAATATAACTTTCCACATCATCCCCCCCTAGAGTCACCTGTGATTCCCCCCTTAAGGTGATCACTTCAACTCTAAAGTGACGGGAGTACCTATCTGAGGTGAAAGTGGGTAGGTATTATCTTAGTTGTCATCATATTTTGGTCTAGGTCGAGATTTTCCCAACCTAATGTTTGTGCGATAAAATTTTGGCGTTGTTGTTAGGGAGGATTTTGAATCATCTTTCGTTCCCTAACGACACTTTGGTAAGCTACCATACCAAATCCTTTACCCCTATATTTCTTGGTGACTCCACTTGAAGGATGTTACCCTTCCACATTTGATGATCTCTTATTGAAGTTCATCTAGCGACTCCACTTGTGGAAAGTTCCCTTTCCTTTCCCTCCATTTTTTTATGAACATTAAGTTCATCTGGCGAATCCATTGAAGCGACATCCAAGATAATGGAAACATGTAATCACTGGATGTACCATGAGCCTTACACAAGGTATACCCTTCTATCGATGTTCAAAATATCCCTAGATACCCGAACCTTTTCCCTATAGGGTGAACATAAAATTGTCCCAAATTCAATGGTGACCCAACTCTAGGAGTCACCCAGGTTGTGTACGATATAAGGTATGCTTCAAGTATAAATGTAATGCATGAGGATGTACTAATGAATTTTTTTGTATCTTATCTAGACTTGAGTAAAAGGAAGTGGATTGCAGAATCGTGTGATCTGAAAAGTATCCAGTATTCTACAAATCTTGTTGAATAATTTCTCAGGTATTGGGGGCCAACTACTGAGGATTTGCAGACTACCCTCCAAGAGCTCAAAGATGCCATTTATAGAGAAGGATTTCTGTTGGATGACGAGACAAAAACTGAAGAGTGTGAAGTTGAATAAGAGTATCACCCACCACCTACATAAGAGGTGCTCTAAGAACATATCCATGAAGAAATTTGTCAAGAAGATATCGATTATGAAGACCTTGATGTGACATGGGTGTCCATTTTGTCACTTGATGAAGGTGAAGTTGTCCATCCTTTCCTTCCTCTTGCAAATGAATATAAGAAAATAATAATTGGCTCCAATAATACATATGATCTCATGGAGGACCCATATAATGTGGTTGATCAACACATTGATGATTTTATACATGTTGGGAAGCATAGATGGGATGTGGTTTGTTTGACTTTTGATAAAGATCCCATTTACGACATTGAAGGTAGTTATGAAACAAAAGGGGTTGCGTTGTTGTCTTCAGAGGAAAACTATTCATGAAGATATGATTCATATTCTTGGCATCATGGTAATGATATGATCACAAATTTGTTCCCGGATGATTCATCGCAACAAACTCATAAAGATTTCCAACCACCTTCATGCTCAGATCTTGGTGGATACCAGGTCATGACCAACCTAGAGAAGTCAAAAGCTCACCCTACAAAGCAAAAATATTTTAATCTTGAATCTTTTTATAGTGATTTGTAGATGAAGAGGAAACAAATTTCTTTCTCCAAACATGAGACGATCCCTTACTTCATTTCTTCTTCTCAAGGAAGTCATGGGGTCTTCTTGGGATCTCTCATATATTCTCAGTCTTCAGGAAGAAACCATCATGCTAATGGGGATGAAGATGATCCATCATCTACATATGGTATCCCTCTTCAGATATGGATTTATCGAGCTTGTGGGTATCCTTTCAGGTGAGAGTTATGGGATGATTATAATTCCGATTACTCTTTTCAGTAAGATTTCCTCCCTTCCACCCATCTCCATGAGTTTCATTTCATGTTTGATTATATTTCTATTTATGCTCATGATTATTATGTTCTCAACTTATCCTTGTTGTATTACATGATTAAGCACATGGGGAGATACCTTGATGAAATGTTGAACATATGGTTGCATTGATTATATGACTTCACCTGACATCACCTATCACCTGATGTTCAAGACCCTAGGTAAGTAGGCATGTCATATTGATTTATTGAATTTTCATATTGATTTCTCATGGTAGCTTAGCTACATTTCATATTTAATTTTTGTCTACTTGCATATTGCTTTCATCATATTGCATGTCTAGTTTAGAAATTTTTAAAAAAATGCAAAAAATTCTTTCTTGATTACTTTTAATTTTGAGATTTGAGTATATGGACAAAGAATGAGTGAGACATCCTATACTTAACAATTTTTTTTTCAGTGTGTGTAGGCACAGGTCCACTAGGAGATGTTGCAGTTATCTTACACTCTACAGTGAGTACATGTGCCCAAGTAAGAGCAAAATGTTATCCCCAACTCCTAGGGATAACTAAGGAGATGATGTCTCAAGGCCCATAGGTTGTAGACATGGAGTACTGAGAGACAACTTGAACAACAATGTCCGCTTGCACAGAAAGAGACCCACCTCACCACCACCGTTCCAGGTTCATCACGAGGGTATCCACCACATCAGCTGGCTTCCAGAAGACATTGGGTCTTGCTCCATATGGTACAAGCCATGTATTATGGTGAGTGTCATTTAAATATTTGAGGCATTCGATTTTATGCATTTTAAATTGCTTTTGATTATGTAACGTTTGCTTGGACATTGTGCTCTTTGCCCTGTTTCACTTTGGTGGTTGCCATTGCGCCCTAGTAAGTGGGTCACCCTTGGGGACATGTTTTATACTAGAAGGTCCTCTTGATGAGTCATTGTGTCATTCCCAACTATACTTGTCACTTTCCACACTTCATCCCCTCATCTCCTTACCTTTCAGGATTTTGGGGTGTACTGACCCAAGAAGGGATTGTTCCTCATTTCATGGGAAGAAGGGGTTGAAGGCCCAGAGGTTTGTAGTTGGAAAAAGAGAAAATCCAACTATGAATCTTCTATATTCTCAGCGATGTATCTCGAGGAAAATAAATTTCTCTCATAAGAAACTGATGGGAACCCTACAAAATGACTAAGCAAAATGCCAACCAAGGTGGAGCATGTGTGGGCACTATTTTTCATGCTTAGGTAGAAGCCCCACACAAGTTTTAAACTTGGGGAAGCATGATGGGAAGCTTGGATGGATCTTTTATTGATTTTATTTACTCATCATGATACATTTGACTTGATATCTTTGGAGGGTGTATTCATTGTCTTTGCATGACCTAGTTGGTGGACATATTTGGAAGAACAAGCCTAGCTTGGGCTTCCTTGCAGCTTGAATCCCATAGGTTGGATACTAGGGCCCGCATGCTGGATGATGATGATTTCCTTTTGAGATCTGATATGACACCATGGAATACCTAACCCAGCCTCTTACTAGCCCAACGACTTACTATTTGGGCCAAAACACCATACAAAGAGGGCTTGATGTCACCTAGGGTTGAGGTTGTGGTGGTAGAGTTTCTAATCATTGAAACTTGGCACAATTTGGTGGGTTATGAATTGAGGAGGCTATAGCGCATGAGAGGGAGGATCTAGAAGCCACAAAAACCTCAACCTTCTACTCTAACGACTTGATCAAGGGGTCAAGACGTCACCTTTAGAGGGATGATGTCACCTTAGGGTTTATATTGTGCAAATTTAAGTTTAAATTTGAATTTTGTATTGTAAAGGGGAAAAGTAAGGTTTTTTGTCCCCTTACTTTGTGGTTACCCTAATTTTTGTGGAAAAACTCTTATTAGAGGGTTTTGTATAAATAAAGATCATTTCTATCTCATTTGATAATAGCTCTCTCATTGTGAGAAGACTACATTGGCTGAAATTTGCACATAACTTGGGAATTTCTCTTTATCTCTCTTGGTTACATTCTCTTGCTATAGTTTTTCTTTGCTATTGGTGGAAGAAGTGATTCACACTCTCTCTTGGAGTATATTTCTTTCTTTATGGTGGATATTGCTTGGTTAAAGAGTGAGTTTATCTTGTTTTGTGCTTGGACTAGGTAAGGAAACTATATTGTTGCTTCTTTTTCTTGGTACAATATAATATGATACAATTATTTATGAGTATAAGTTTATACAACCCCACTAACATCATCATTTTGTCTTGAATTAATTTATTGCATAAAGGAATACTAGTAGGAGTAAAAGGGATTACACTCTCCTAGGGGTTTTCCTACTTAATTTAGCTTTCCTTGGGGAGTAAAAGGGCTTACACCCCCAAGGAGATAGCTCTATTAAATCATTAATTTTAAAGACTGCAAAACCCAATAGCTAAAGGAACTAGTCTCTTGCATTGGAGAAATAAAATCATTGCATTGGGATACATAAAAACAAGAGATATTGGAATTGTTTGAGTTGGAAACATTTCTACATGCTAAGAGCTTGTCAAGGCCACTAAGGTGTATAGATTGGATTGGTATTCTTAGAGCTAGAAATCATTAAAATATACAGCCATTAGGGCTGAAGAAAATCATTCTTTTACTTACTTATAACTCACATTTCAACCGTAAAAAAATGTTAATAATTTACCCCTATAATCTACTAGTCTCAACATGTCTTTTAGGTGGATTACTTGTGATTTTTGGTGGCTGATTTTTCTGTTGTAACAACTTGTTTTCTACAGCCATAAGGCTGCAAATATATTTATGCAATACTTATCTATAACAACTTTACATTGTTGCTAAAGTCTTGTGATTTTATACTAGAGTCATACTAGTGTTTAGCTAGCCTACCTCTTGCATCATTTATTAGACTTTAGGCATCTTTTTAACAGCTCTAATAATCATTTTTTTGCAGATATATATCTTTTTTGACTGTTGAAAATATGGACAATGAGATTAAATTGCTTGTACACTTAACATATATCTGGTATACTTGGATTTTCTTATGTCTCGGGCAGGTACCATCATCATACACAAGTACTTAAACTTGTTGGAAACCATTGATCACTACAAAGAGTCATTTCCAAACTACTTTCCATTTAGCAACTTGACCTATAGGGGAATCCACTCATAAGTATCACTTTCCATATCATTCCCCCCTAGGGTCACCCAAGATTCCCCCCTTGAGGTGATCACTTCAACTCTAAAGTGACATGAGTATCTATCTGAGGTGACAGTGGGTGGGTATTCTCTTAGTTGTTCCATATTGAGGTTCGGGTCGGGCTTTTCCCAACCTACAGCTTGCACAATAACCTTTTGGCATCATTTTCGGGGATCATTTTGAATCCTCTTTCGTTCCCTAACGACACTTTAGCAAGCTACCATCCCAAAGCCTTTACCCCTAGCTTGCCTAGTGAATCCACTTGAAGTAAATTCCCCTTCCACATTTGATGAACTCTTCTTGAAGTTCATCTAATGACTCCACTTGTGGAAAGTTTCCTTTCCCTTCCCTCCATTTTTGATGAACATTAATTTCATATGGAGACTCCATTGAAGCGACATCCCGGATAATGGAAAAATGGAATCACAGGATGTACCATGGGCCTTCCACAAGGTATACCCTTCTATTGATTTTCAAAATATCCCTAGATACCTGAACCTTTTCCCTGCAGGGTGGAGGGAAAATTGAACCAAATTCGATGGTGACCCAACTCTAGCAACCACCCATGTTGTGAACTATATAAGGTATGCTTCAGGTATACATGTAATGCATGAAGATGTACTTCTAAATTTTTTTGTATCTTCTCTAGACTCGAGTCAAAGGAAGTGGCTTGCAGACTCATGTGATCCGAAGAGTATAGGGTCTTTTACAAAGCTTGTTGAATAATTTCTCAGGTATTGGGGGCTAGCTACTCAATATTTGCAGACTACCCTCCAAGAGATCAAAGATTCCTTTTAGAGAGAAGGTTTTCCATTGGATGACGAGACAACAACTAAAGAGTGTGAAGTTGAAGAAGAGTATCACCCACCACTTGTAGAAGAGGTGCTCGAAGAACATATCCATGAAGATAGTTGTCAAGAAGATATCGATTATGAAGACCTTGATGTGAAATCAATGTCCATTTTCTCACTTGATGAAGGTGAATTTTTCCATCCTCTCCGTCCTCCTGCACATGAATATAAGAAAATAATAATTGGCTCCAATAATATAAATGATCTCGTGGAGGACCCATCTGACGTGGTTGATCACACATTGATGATTTCATACATGTCGAGAGGCATATATATGATTTGGTTTGTTTCACTTTTGATAAAGATCCCATTTAAGAAGTTGAAGGTAGTTCTCAAACAAAAGGGGTTTAGTTGTCACCTTCAAAGAACTAATCTTCATGCACATATGATTTAGATGTTCAACATCATGATAATGATATGATCACATATTTGTTCCAAGATTATTCGTCGTAGCATACTCATGAATATTTGTTGGAATAGGGGCAGACCCAGGGTTCAACACTACAAGAGCGCACCAAAAAAACCCCAACTACTGACCCTTTCAACAACACCTGCGAAGCAGATGAAGTCTCACCCGAGGTAGAAGCAGGGGTGGTTGCAAGACTAAGGTGTCTGCAACCTTAGCGGGGACATAGGTCTGTGATTATATCGCTTACAGAGCACTTAGCATTGATCATTCGTCAATATTCAATGCTTATTATACTTCGTAGATAGCACAAAGCATCACAACATTCATTTAGATCTAAGGTATTTCAGAACTTAGCAATAGTAAAACAAATCAGATCCGGTAGATCGGCGCTAAGCATATTCATACATGTTAGATCTAACATTCACACACCTCTAAGAAGTACAAAGCATAAGTAGATCTATCTAAATATATCAAAGCACTTAGAAAAAGAAGGGATAAACACATCAAGTCGAAGCATAAAGAATAACACACAGATTTACGTGGTCCACCCTCACCCTGGGGCTACGTCCACCAAATCTTCTTATTTATTAGTGTATTCAATCGGTTACATCACAGAGCCACCAAAAACCTTCTTCGTATAGGACAAAAGATCTGCGCAGCTCTCTAGATCCTTCTTCCTTGCACTATAACACAAATCCTTCCACAACTCCTTACAAAGACTTGCACTTATCTCTGCAAGCCTCTTACAGTCATGCACAAAGCCTACTCAATCACATAGATCACTTGCACATAGCAATATTTACCATCACATAGATGTACTACTTCTTACATCGCCTAGCTTACTTATTTATACATACAAAATAGGCCTACACATGGGCAAATCCCATGGGATGACATCCCATTCCTGTTACATTATCTCGAAAACCCAAAAGGGACCCAAAAGTGGGTCGAGATTCCATAATCTCTGCTTCGTATGGCACTCCATCTTCGACAGGCTGTCGAAGTCCCAAAAATGGTCAAACATGACCAAGATTATCCCAAAACTTGGTCAAGGGCCAACAAGATTTCCAACCACCTTCATGTATATTTTAACCTTGTACAATATTTACTGCAAACATATTTTCAGTAAAAGAACAAAAAATATACAATGGAAAATACACACATTACACAGAGAGTTTTCCCCTAGAAACCCAAACCGGGAAAACCAACATATTCTATATTCATTCACATCATACATTGTTTACAATACAATATACATATAGGATCCATCGACATGAAAAACCCTAACCCAATGACCTGGATTATTTAACAACCCTAATTTCTTAACTATAAATAGAAAACCATCGGAAAAAACCATGTGTCGAAAAACCGCCCAACAATGGACACAAAAATCGAGGCAAAAAAGGAGACATGTTTCCCGAGGTAAAACAAATTATTGAGGGCATCGCCCCTGAACCCCCACACAGGGAGGCTATCGCCCCCCTCAACCCCCCCCTCATGCTCCCACTTGTTGTTTTCTTTGCATACATGGGGTTACAGGGTTACATAGTCAACAATCCAGGGCAACAATGCCCATAGATCCTCTACACCAGGAGAACTTCTCAATGCTCATAGATTTTTTTAATGAATCAGAAACATTCTTCAAAGTGTCCACCTTCATCAACAACCCTTTCTTTTCTTCAACCATGTCTCTCACAAAATGATTTTGAACATCAATATGCTTTGTCTTTGAATGATAAGTTGGGTTCTTTGTCAGAAAAATTGCACTTTGACTGTCACAATCTATCCTTACATCTTTTTGTACTAACTGTTGGGTATGTGTTATATTATTTTCATGTGTGTGTGTGGGCATGCCATATTCGACAACTGCATGTGACGATCCCTCGTAGTAGCTTTACTAAAAATCCTGGTTTTTGCTATTTTTAGCGGTTTACTAAAAATAATCCCGGTTTTAGGGATTAGGGTTTTGGTATCTACGGAATACCTAAAAACATTATATATATTGTATAGTGAATGGTGAAATTCGATATAATGAATATAAGAAAGGTTTTTCTGGTTGAGGGTTTCCGATATAAAATCTGTGTGTACTCTATGTACGAGCTACTGATTAAATTATGTTTTGCTTAAGAATCTATATGCATTGATTTACTTCATAGGTTTAAAAATTACACTAACCCAATACTTGAACACATTATTTTTAACCATACTGCTTCCTTTATTGCATGAGTGGTTGTCATGTATTCAACTTCTGTTATTGAAAGTTCCACTACAAACTGTCTTTTTCTCATCCAACGGATTGATCCTCCAAACAAGTTAAACACATACCCGCTTTTAGATCTCCAGCCTAGTCTGCATCCACAAAGACATGTATTTCCAACACTCTGTCCAATCCTAGTCTTTCTTGGTAGCACAATCCATAGCTAGCAGTGCCACACAAATACCTGGAAACCATTTTTACTGCTGTCCAATGCTCCTTCCCTGGTTTTGACATATACCTGCTAAAAAATCCCATTGCCTGTGTAATGTCTAGTACATACCATTGCATACATAAAATTCCCAACTGCACTCACATATAGAACATAAGACATGTCCTCCTCCTCTTCCTGTGTCTTGGGACACTAATCCATAGATAAATTTACACCAACATGAATAGGGACCTTGACTAGTTTACATTCCTGCATATTAAACCTCTGCGATATTGTCTCAACATATTTTCTATGATTTAACCAAAGTTTCCTCTTTTCCTGATCTCTTTTAATTTCCATGCCCAAAATGAAATTTGCAGCACCGAGATCCTTCATGTCAAATTTAGAGGAAAATTGAGTTTTCACATCTTGGATAATCTCCTTGTTGTTTCCTATCAGTAACATGTCGTTCACATACAAGATGAAATAAATAAAATGATCACCAATTAATTTAAAATACACACAATGATTCTCTTTGCTTCTCGTGAATCCAAGTACCAACATATAAGTATCAATTTTTTTATACCACATCCTTGGTGATTGTTTTAAACCATACAAGGAATTTTTCAACTTGCATACCAACTCCTTCTTTCCCTTCATAGCATAACCTTTTGGCTGCTTCATATATATTTATTCTTCGAGATCCCCATGTAGGAATGTTGTCTTTACATCCATCTATTCTACTTCAAAATAAAATGCATCAACAACATATAATAGAAATCTAATAGAAGTTAACTTGGCAACATGAGAACAAATCTCACCAAAATCAATTCCCTCAACCTGGGAATAACCCTTTGCTACTAACCGAGCTTTGTATTTCTCCACTTTTCCTTCTGCATTTGACTTCTTTTTAAATACCCATTTGCTTCCAATGGGATTTCTTCCAGTCGACAAGTCCACTAGATCCCAAGCCTCATTCTTATCCAAGGCTGCCATTTCTTCATCCATGGCCTTTTCCCATAGTTTTCTATCCTCTGAATCCATTGCCTCCCTCACAATTCTAGGATCATCATCAGTAATAGACAAAACATAGTTTGAACGGAAACCAGATGGAGTATTCCTTTATGGTTTCCTTCTTTCCCGAACCGATCTCCTCAATACTGGAGTATGCAAATCTTTTTCTTATAATTCTTGTTCTTCTGTAGAGTTTGATTCATTATCCTTTAAATAAAAATACATTTTCTCTGGTTCTTCCTTACTTGGTAGGACATCTTGTTTGACAACATATTTTATTTCTCTAAATACCACATCTCATCTATACACAACCTTCTTAGTTTTTGGGTTTCAATGCTTATAACCTTTAAGACAATATTTGTACCCAATAAAGATACACTTTTCATCCTTTTTATCTAGATTACTCATGTTTTCCTTTGGAACATGAAAATATGCCTCAAAACCAAATACCTTGAGATGTGTGAGACAAGGTTTCTTGCCAGTCCATACCTCTTGTGGAGTCTTTTCATCCAGTGCCAATGAGGGTGATTTGTTGACCAGGTAACATGCAGTACCCACTACCTCTGCCTAGAATTATTGCCCTAACTCGACACCACTAAGCATGCACCTTGCTTTTTCCAACAATGTCTTGTTCATCATTTTTGAAAATCCATTTTGTTGAGGTGTATATAGAGTAGTCTTTTGCCTTGCTATACCGCACTTCTTATATAATTATTCAAATTCACTCTCACAAAAATCTCCACCATTATCTGTCCTCACCTCCTTAATTCTTTTGTCTGTTTGATTCTCAACAATATCCTTAAACTCTTTAAACCTATCAAAGACTTTAGATTTCTTCCTGAGAAAATATATCCAAGTATTCCTAGAGAAGTCATCTATAAATGAGACGTAGTACACATATGTTCCCAATGATGGAAATGACACAAGTCCAAACACATCATTGTGAACTAGCTGTAAAATTCCTCCTGCCCTCGTTGTACCAGAGGGGAATCTTACCCAATTATGCTTCCCATATAAACAATGTTCGTAGAAATCAAAATCTAGAGAGAAATTAGACATACCTTCAACCATACCTTTACTGTGTAGTAGTTGAAGACCATTCTCTCCAATATGCCCCATATTTGATGCCACAACATAACCTTTTCTCCAGAGACTGTAGGAGTTCTTTCTTCTTCAACTCCAATATCAAAAAAAATGGAACTATTACACCCATCACTAATAGTGCTTCCTTGTATATTATACAAAGTTCCAAACCGAACTCCCTTTAGCAACACCACTGCTCCTCGAACCATCCTGCAGGTTTCCTTTTAAAATATTTTTTTTACCTCTGCATCGCCCAATTTTCTTACATAAATAAAATTTATGTCCAATCCTTGGATGTGAAAAACACTAGGTAGTGTTCTAATCCTTCCATTTATGAGACTCAACTTGAATTTTCATCGTCTTATGATTCTAGTTGTCGATTCCTCACCTATGAAAACATTACCTCCATCATACCTTTCATATTCACATAACCCCTCCCTATGGGTAGTCATATGAAAGGATGCACCTGATTCAACCAACCATGCCTCATGATATACATGTGTTCTTGAATAAGACAAGTACACATCCCCTCCTTTGTCCTTGGAGGTCTTTTATTTTGTAGAAGGAGCTTCTTCAGATCCCTTATTTTTATCAACTTTGGATCTACACTGCTTCTTGCAGTGCCCTTCTTTTCCACACTTTAGCATACCTTTACAAACTTTCTGGGAGATTTAGATCTACCCTTAGAATTATATCTCCCACTTGAGGACTTAGATCTATTTCTTTCCTGGGAGAGTCCTCTTGCAAATAATGCATTTGTGCTCTATCCTTCCATGTTCTTTCGTCTCATCTCCTCCAAAAACAAGGATGATACCACTTCATCAAAATTCAAGGAAGTTGTATTACTACATATGGCCATAACCAAACTATTCCATGATTCTGGTAAAGAGCACACTAAATTGATACACTTATCTTCATATGAAATTTTAATATCAACATATACTAATTGACTTACCATAGTATTGAAGGCATTCAAATGCTCTGCCACCGAGTATCCATCTCTCATCCTTAGGTTATACAAATTATTTCTCAGGAATAGTTTATTTACTAGGGACTTAGATTGATACAATTTCCCCAAATTATCCCATAAATCCTTGGTTGTAGCTTCCTTTGACCCATTTAGTAATATCGAATCTGAGAGAAACAGTTGGATTGTGCTCTTTGCCTTCTGATCCAACTTTTTCCAGTCATCTGTTGAATTTATTGTAGGTGCAGTACATGGATCCACCATGATCCACTGATCTCTGTCCACCAACATATCTTCCATATTGAGATTTCATAGCTCAAAAGTATTCCCATTAAACTTCTCATTCTCCATTTTTTAATTTCTCTCCATTTATCTTCACCTGAAGAATCAATATCGTAGATCTCCCACTGTAACAAGGCTTATCACAGTCCCAATCCAAACCCTTGACCACAAAGGTGTCCCCTGAAGAAAATAATTTCTCTGATACCAAATGTATATTTTAACCTTGTACAATATTTACTACAGACAAATTTTCAGTAAAAAAATAGAAAAGATTCAATGGAAAATACACACATTACACAGATATTTTTCCACTGGAAACCCAAACGGGGAAAACTAACATATTCTATATTCATTCACATCATACATTGTTTACAATAAAATATACATATAGGAGCCAATGACATCCAAAACCCTAATCCAATGACCTCAATTAGTCAAAAAACCTAATTCCTTAATC
>SNQJ01S0215257.1:644-12621 GCA_010110895.2 Picea sitchensis
TCAAGGAGACATTCGACAAGGAGAATCTAGTATTTCAAAGATTAATATTTTTTTTAATTCTTACCATTTATGAATATATGTATAAGATCAACTTTGAATTATATGAGATTTTTTTATGCGAAAATCATAAAAAACCCTAAAGAACATGACATTTATTTTTATGTTTTTTAAAGAAAACAGAGGTTTCAAAATATTTTTCGATATTTTTGGAAGAAATTTTAGCAAATTGTTTAGGGTTTGAAGAAGAAAAAATGAAGAAAAAAATGCAAAATTTAGTATATTTTTTTCAGTTTTGTAGTTTTACAGTTTCAACCTATTTTATTTATTCAATATAATTTATTGTTCATTAGATATATGGTGTTGTTCTCTGTGTCTTTGTGTTATTGTATTCAGTCTATTATTTATTTTGTTCTACTCATAAATCCAAATCAATGATATCAGAACGGTCTTCTCTTCATTTTATTTTATTCGTGCATGTCCCCAAGAAGATCTGGGTATAAGAAGTTGGGACTCAAACCAATCGAGCCTTTGCAAGATCGATCGTGCTGAGCCTGACCACAACTCATGGGGGATGAGAAGAAATATTATGGAGAAGGATATCCTTTTAAAGTGTTTCTCGAGGAAGCCCTTGCATGACAAAGGAATGAAATGATGGACAACTTTGCACAGATCCTTCGGCGGTTACCCATAGGAGACACATCTTCATCAAGTGACCATGCAACCCCCTTCAAGGTACAGGTAAATTTTTATATTCCATTATTTTAAGGGTTGATAGATGTGGATGTTGTAGATAAATGGTTGAGTCTTCTCTAAGGATATTTTTCGGTCCACAATTTTTTTGATAGGGAAAATATTACTTTTGCACTCCTTAAGGTCGTCCTTCATATTAAGGACCGGTGGGATACTTACTCTGAGCAAAGGGCCTTAGAGGAATCTGCAATATTTGTGATCGAGCCCACATGGTATTCCTTCAGGGATGCCTTTAATAAAATTACTACCCTGTTGGAAGCTACAAGGACCAGTACACAATATGGACCACCCTGCGTCAAGAAAGGGACCAAAAAGTACCATATTTCACCAATATTTTTCATACTCTACACACCAAATTGGGTATCAAAGACTATGAATGACATATTGAACTCAAATACCATGATTTTCTACATAGATACATTCAAATATAAATGGAGTTTCTAGACATTTCATCATTGGGTATGTCTTATAGATATGTTGTCAAGATCGAACATAAATTTATGTAGAAGAGGTGAGAGTTTGGATTTGCAAACTCCTCACAGCTGAAGTAGGACAAAGGTGGCCCCAACCCACAAAATAAGGGATAGAGAAAATATGGCGACTCTCAGGACAACCAGTACAAGCCGCAACACAATAAGGGTAATGAGAAGTTGAAGAAGGACATGGGAAAGTGGTGTGAATACCATAAAATCCCTTGGAAGAACACCGAATAATGTCGCTCCAAGCAATCACTGGTGGTCGAGATGAAAGCTTCAGAGTCTGAGTCAGATTTTGACTCTGAATCAAATACAGTAGGAGGGAAGCGAATTATCAATGATGAACTGAGTGCCACTATCACTACCACCAAATTCCAGCCAAGTGAACCAAAAGAACAAGATGAAGGGGAATGCCTCTTTCAGTCATAGATGTGGGTAAAGGGGGCTCTGCTTCATTTCATTGTTGATAGTGGAAGTCAGAAGAACCTGATCTTAGCAGAGTTTGTCAAGCATCTATACCTGTCGATGACACCGTACCCGCAACCCTACACCATCGGATGTCTTTTCCCAGGAAGAGATCTGTGTGTCAGCCAACAGTGTCGTCTTCCCTACAGCATCAAACCCTTCAAAGATGAGGTATTGTGTGATATTTATCCCCTTGAAGTTTTTGATGTTATTTTAGGACAACCATATTTGTGGAAGCGACATGTTGTGTATGAGTCTAGACCCCGCAGTGTTATTATTACTTTGGGTAGATAATTGTATAGGATACCAGAGGTAGCACTGCCTACCACAATTTATTTAATCTTTGTTAAGAAATGTAGTAAGGTCATTTCACATACCGGGAAGTTTGTCTTCTTTGTGATTCATGCTCACAGTAAGCATAAGGTCATTTCCACATCTATGACCTCTATAAAGAGCCTCTCTTTGCAACAAAATCAAGTGGATATAATCGTGGAAGAGTACAAATACATATTCTTCTTACCCACCGAGGTATCCACGCACTACCAAGTCAATCATCCAATTTATCTAACCCCCGATGCACCTTTTCCTAATGGACCAATTTATCATTGCTTGCTGATGGAAAATGAAAAAATCAAGAATTAGATCCAAGAGTTGCTTCAAAAAGGGAACATCAAAACAAACTCCTCCCCTTGTGGAATCCCTATTGTAATAGTGCAGAAGCAATATGGGACTTTGAGGCTCTGCATTGATTACATAGCATTAAACAAAATCATAGTCAGGAACTGGCACCCAATTCCCAGAATTGATAACCTTCTTGACCAACTCAAGGGGGGAAATTTATTCAACAATATTGACCTAAAGTCCGTCTACCACTAGGTTCCCATCGAACCAATTGATGTATGTAAGACAACTTTCAAATTTAAATAAGGTCTCTTCGAATGGCTAGTCATGCCCTTTGGCCTAACAAATGCACCAACAACTTTCATGAGGTTGATAGATGATGCATTGAGACTCTTAACCAACACTTTTGTGGTGGTATATATGGATGACATCCTCATCTTCAACAGAACTTGGGAGGACCACATGCAACATTTTCAACATGTTTTGATCACTCTATGATAGCAAAAGCTATATGCCAACTTGGAAAAATTCGCCTTCGGCATGAACAAGGTCAAATACTTGGGATACATTGTTGATGAACATGGGGTACATGTGGATCCATCTAAGATTCAAGTCATCCATTATTGGCCATCCCCGACCACACTAAACGAGCTTCATAACTTCTTGAGACTTTCCAACTTCTATCGACAGTTCCTATTGGGAATCTCCCATATCACATGGGCGCTCAGCCAAGTGACCAAGGGAGGCGACAAGGAAATGTTTGTGTGGGGGAAGGCACAAAAATGAGAATTTGATTATATAAATCATCACTTATGATTAGCTCCAGTACTCTCCTTACCTGATCTGCAACAATCGTTCAAGATTGAGACTGATGCATCTTACTATGTTGTAGGTGCAGTTCTCACTCAACACGATCATCCGAAAGAATACCTTAGTGAGACACTCTCAGAAATTGTCCGAAAATACACCACCTATGACAAGGAAATGTATTACATTGTACAATATTGTCATCAATGGAAACATTACATTATAGAAAAGGAGACAATCATCCACACTGATCACAATCCTCTGCATTTCATATAGACACAGGGGAAGTTGCAGAACGACCACCATCATAAGTGGTCCACCTACCTGCAACAGTTCCATATCAACTTCAAGTATAAGACAGGGAGCACAAGTTGTGTCGATGACTACCTCAGTTAACCTCCCATGGTTACACTCACCAGTGTTCTCCATTCCTATGGGCATGAGTCATCTGAGTGGTCCCAACTTTATCAACAAGATCCAGACTTCACCACCACCTATCATCTCTTGGCTACAAGTGAGAATTTCACTTATTTTCATATTTAGGATGGACTATTATGGCATCTGGGATATCTCTGTGTTCCTTCAAGTGAGCTTGCAAAGATAATTTGGGAGGCTCACTACAGTTGGATGGAAGGACATTTTGGCATGGAGAAAAATGTGGTTTTTCTAAAGAAATAGTTTTATTGGACAAAACTTTGACAGGATGTTAGAAGGTATATCATATATTTCCCTGCTTGTGCCATTTCCAAGCTAGCCATCAAGAAGAAAGGCTTATACACCCCTCTTCCTACTCCCGAGAGGCCTTGGGAATCCATCTCGATGGATTACATGTCTAGCCTTTCGTCAACCAAGAAAGGAAATGATTGTGTATTTTTGGTGGTTGATTGGTTTTTGAAGATAACCATTCTCACAGCCTGCAAGAAGAGCATCACATCGATAGATATTTCCAAGATCTTCTTCGAACAAGTGTGGGACCATTTTTGGATACCACAAACCATCATATTCGATCAGGATAGCAGGTTCCTCAACACATTTTGGTTGAGTCTCTGGTCATTGTTGGACACCAAGCTCACTAAATCCACGTACTTCCACCCTCAAACAGATGGCCAAAATAGACGTCATCAATCGGATGATTGTGAACATCCTCTAGATGTATAACTCTGAGAATCCATGCACATGGGATGAGAGTCTTCCCTATGTTCAATACAACTACAACATGTCTCTCCATAGCTCCACCGGCCATAGCCCCTTTTAGGTGGGGCTGGGATTCCAACCCTTGGGTCCCATTAATGTTGCACTACCTATTGAAACCAAATAGACAAATTCTTCCCATGTTTAGTCTGAGGCCAACAAAGACACCAAATTTATTGAGCAAATTCACCACATTCACCAATAGGTCCATGAGATTTTTCATAAATCCAATGCTAAGTACAAGCAGTGTCATGATCAACATGAGGTATCACACAAGTTTCAGGTGGGAGACAAGGTTTGGTTACATTTGATGAAATAATTCCTTACACGGCCCCATCATAAACTCTGGTCACTTTGATATGGGACTTACACTATCACCAAGGTTGTGGGTGACAATTGTTTTGAGCTCAACATTCCCCCCTTCCTTGGATTCCACCTAGTGTTCAATGTGGACCTCCTTTGACCATATTTTCCACCATTATTGGACACCTCGAAGATCACATAACTGTTGATTCCAACAAAGATCAAACCTGACTGCATGGAATAGGCATTCACTAATCAGATAGTGGACACATAGGTCAAGGGCACTCTCCAATGAAGGATCTCACTTTATCGAGTTGCCAAGGTAGGGAAGCTCCTGCACCAAGGAAAGTGGCTCACCTGAAGCCAAATTCAACATAAATTTGCTCACTCGATGAGATCACTTAATGAAATGGAGACTATTGCTTCTTAAGGGGGGAGGATTGATACATGTGCATATTGGTGGCCGCCCATGTATTCCATTTGCCTCCTCTTGACAATTTTTAGTTCAACACATTCTTCTGTATTTCTTTGTAATTATATGTTCCACACTTCTAGGGTTGTCTAAATCCCTACACAGCTTCCAGGTGGATATTGGTGGTCTCCCACCTAATCCAGCTGGCTTATTTTGGAATTTTTCGTGTCAGTACATCTTTTTGTACTTCCAGGGCCATTTTGGGGCCCTAAAGAATGTTTTTTTGGCTTGCCACAATCAAATTGTAGACAGAGTAAGAGTTTGATGGAACAATGTGTAGTTATCTAAAATACTTTTCCAATGGGCTATTATGTGCCTAAAATGGAGGTCGTATGCAAAAGTTACGACCCTGAGAAGTTGAGGTACCAACTTACCCATCAAGACTCACATAACATTTGACGTTTCATCTCCTAGGGTTAGGTTTTTGGATGTTTAGGGTTTTGGCATTCATGAGTAATGTTAAAAAGGCCTATGGAGCCTCATTGTGATCATTCTAATCAGAAGGATGCACATAGCATCCACATCTCTTCTCATAGATAACCACCACCATTCAAGCAAGTTGTTTCTGTTTCTATAGATTTACAGTTTAAACCTATTTTATTTATTCAGTAGAAGTTATTGTTCACTAGATATATGTTTTTGTTCTTTGTGTCTCCGTGTTATTGTATTTTGTCTGTTATTTATTTTGTTCCACTCATAAATCTGGATCACCCACCCCCCCTCCCCCTGCCTACGGTCCAAGCCCTGGCCTCGTGGCCCAAGGGACCAAGGCCTAGCCCACGGTTTGGGGGGGTGGGGCACTAGGGAGATGCCTGGCATCTCCCCCATTACTCTCCTCGTTATATATATATATTGTTGGACATAGTGTCATTGATGTAGACAAAAGATGTCATTGATGTGATGATAAGTTGGTATGACGAATTTCCATTGATATCAACAATAATATGGTTGATGTCAAAGATTTGGATGATGCACAGAGATAAAATCTTAGGAGGGCTAGCGAATAAAGATCAAAGCTTAGAAGAGATGGTGCGATGAATTGCAGAGAGTGAAAGAATAATTAAATGACTCACTAGTTATAATCCCGCAATCGGTATAGATCATCAGATCTCATAAACTCAAATATCGACGACTATGGCTGATCCAACAAACGATCAGATTAAGTTGGATTAAATCATGACCTTTGGATGTGCAATCGCCAGATCAACGACATGAATAGATTGCAGATATCTAAAGGAGAATTAAATATTGTGTGATTTCCAATCCGGCAATCAGTCAGGACCGTCAGATCTTATAGCTTTGAAGATTGACGATTGTGGTTGACTCACCAACAATGCACAACTTCAAATTGCAGAGTTTGGGTGACGAGTTAAATCACTCAAAAGTTCTGGTTCTGAAATCATCCTTGATCGTTAATCTTCCTCAAGAGTCGTCACGACCGTTGGATCACCTTAAATGGAAGGATAGGATAAGCGGGGAAAAAAAATTGACAATTCGATTATTTGAATATCAGTTAGTCGACGGATCACTTTAAGTGGAAGGATATGATAAGCAAAGATGGAGGGCCGTTAGACTTAAACCAAGGCAAAGAAACATCACAGATAGATCGAGTTGTCAATCTAAGATCTTGATCAACCGAACATAATTCACTTCGGGTCTAAATATGTGAGGAGGTTACACTTCGGGAATCTCAATCTAGAAGATTTGTGAAATCGAGATATCAAAATACCCAAAGTCCCAAAATCCAAAATTACGAAGTCACTCTTAGTCGTCGATCTAAGATGCCCTTCGGATGATATTCTGACCATTATATCAAGGATATGCATATTTGTCACATTGGGGGATCTACGTCAACATACCACGTCAACAAGGAAGTGTGACAGACCATGTAAGCAAGGAAACATGGCATAGTTAGATAATGACAAGTGTCAAGTTGAAATCGACATTTTAGGTACGTGCAAATCAAGAATCAGAGTGACACGTGATAGACACTTAGCTCATGCCATGTCATCAAGTGAAGTAAGCAAGTTACGTCACTCCGAGAGTTTTACTTCAAGAGTTTCACCACCAGCAGATGCCCTAAGTCCCGAAGACCCGAATGTTGAAGTCTCGAAGTGGACACGAGTTGTCTGATCTGAATATCATTTCAGGTGTATTCTCAACGGTTGATCATATTATAGTGGAAGGATAGTGTAATTAGAATAGCCAAAGCCCTGGAGTAAATGTTGGCCATCCATATAAATTCTCAATTAATTCCTAGTCATCGGATTAAGCAACGAAAGGATAAGTGTAAGGATTGAACATGACCATTTCTCTGGTTATGTGAAATAAAAGAGAACCGTCCGATCTGTTCGACGAAATATCATTCTAAAATTTGAAAAGTTGAAATCCCGAGGTCTCGAATGACAAAGTCCCGAAGTCCCGACTGATGTCCATCTCATTAGGGAATTAAATCGTGATCATTGATTTGATAAGCGCTCAAGCACTCATTTGGCCTAGCGTCTGGTCACCGCCATTGGTCATATGGAATAAGATATTAAAAAGGCAGGATATAATACGTTTCTAAATTGATAATCCTATGGTTTTGTATCACTCAGTCACATGTAATGGTTTGAAGGAAGCGCCTCTGCAAAACTTGATTTCTGCAAATAAATGCATAGATTCGGGATTGAGTTAAAAGGATGAAATTGATCCATAATTGTGATCAATTTATGAAAAAGCCTTCACGTTAAAAATGTTAAAACGATGATTATGATTAAGTTAAACGAAGAGGTGTGATGGTCCAAATAAAGTGACATAGTGTATAACACTCACACCATTTTGAAGAATATAGAAATGAGAAAGAGTGGTGAGAAGAAAGTGTCTATGTAGTTCAAATAAGAATATATATTAAATCACAAGAGTAGAGAAATATGAAGTAAAGACTTGATACAAAAGTTTTTTCCAGATTCATAAAATAAGGGTGGTTGGGTGGTGCAAGGGCATGTTGGTTCCTACAGAGGGAGTTGGTGCTTCCTTGTCAGTTGTAGCTAACTAAATAGGGGGTCGCAGCCTCCTACCAGTTGGTGCTGGTGAAAAAGTGTGTGGGTGCATCTTGATTAGTTGGAGCTGATCGAAAAGGAAGAATATATTCCTTCTATGTAACATATAAAAAACATTTTGTAGTTAATAGAAAAGCGTTTGTGGTTTTTCCCAATTGGGTTCCACGATAAAATATTGTGTCAAAATTTTGTTTGCATAAATAAAAGAAAATGATAAAATTATTGTGTCACTGATTCACCCCCCCCCTCTCAGTGACAAGAACTGATCCTTCAATTGGTATCAGAGTGGGTCTCTTCAAAAAATGTTTAAATCACTTGAAGAGGAATATACATCAGAATGGATCACCAGTTGAATATGTCATCAAAAGCCCCCTATCTAATGGTGAAGAATATGTCTTCTCGAGTGTTAGAATGAAAATATATCTAATGCCCATTGGACTGGAAGTATGGACATTAGTTGAAAAGGGATATGATGTTCCAAAAGCCACGCCCATAGAAGCAGAAGCTAGGAAAAAGTTTTGGGAACATGTAAAAGCCTTAAACACACTACAAGCTGGATTGAGTAAGAAAATCCTTGCTAAGGTACTAAACTGTAATAATGAAAAACATCTCTGGGATAAATTCAAAACTATATATGCAGGAGATACCAAGGTTAAGAGGGCCAAACTCCAGACTCTCAAATAGGGATGATTTTAAGCATGGAAAATTATTTTAAAGTGTAGAAACCTTGGCGAATCTTACTAATCCTTCATATGACAACTATAAATGTTTGGCGATATTTTTGTAAAAATATTCAAATTTATATGTATTTTATATAATGTGTATAAAACTTTGGTGATTTTGAAGGTAAAATGATTTTATCCTATAGAATTTGGGCGAATCATTTTTAGAATAGCGAATATTTTTTTGGCAAAAACCATGGAAAATTAGCCCATGAGCGAAATTTAGCCCCTAAAATCATCCATGCTCTCAAAGTACAATATGAAGGCCAAAATACGAAATATGAGGAAAATATCTCTAAGTACTTCGAAAGAGTTGATAATATTATTAATTCAATCAGAGGATTAGGAGTAGAAGTATCAAATAATGAGTTAGTTGAAAAAATTCTAAGAACACTACCTATTCTATACAATCCTAAAATGTACGCTCTTGAAGATTGAGAAAATCTAGATAAACTCACCATGGATGAATTGTATGGAATCCTCACAGCCTATGAGTTAATATTAGGTCATGAGAATATATCACAAGGAGACTCAACCTTGAAGGTACTCAAGAAAAAAAAGAAATAGAAGAAAAAACTTCAATCCAACCATGATGAAGAATATGATGTGGAAGAAGCAAATTTCATTAAAAAACTTCAGAAATGATTAGGGAAGTACAAAGGCAAGCTACCTTTCAAATGTTTTAACTGTGGAAAGGTTGGCCATTTTGCAGCCAAGTGTCCCTATCCCAAGGAGGACCCTAAATATGAAAAAAAAAAAACNATACAAGAAAAAGGAAAAACCCAACTACAAGAAAAAGTTTTACAAAGGGAAAAAAAAATTACTCAAAAGAAGAAAACAACAGTTCATTAGAGTCTAGTGACAACGATGATGATGAAGTCCTTTTTCTAGTTATTGAAGAGTCTAATGATATAGAAGACATTAAACATGAGAAAGAGTCAGAAGATGAAGCATAATTTAATATGGAAGAATAACTTCTCAGTGCCTTGGATGAATTAAGATTATACAAAACTAGATATAAACAACTGAAAAGTTTTGTGGTTGAACAAAAGTAAAAACATCAACAGAAAGAAGAGGAGATGGAGAAACTCATGAGAAACTTGAAAAACCAAATCCTAGAAGCAAATAGGATCGAAGAGAGTCTAGAAAAGTCTCTTAAATAAAAACAAATAGCCTGTGAAAGAATGGAGGCGGAAATAGTTCACCTAAGAAAATAACTTAATACAAAACTCATTCAAATAAGATATAAGAATAGCTCTAAAATATTGGATAATATTATTACCACACAAAGGAATTTGGATAATAAAAATGGAATAGGTTATTCTCAAGAAAAAATCCAAGTCAACTCAAAATCTTATGCAAATTCTCTCGTCAATACATTAAAGAAGAAAAACGAAGAGAAGACAAGTAATGACCAAAACTCCAGAGGACTACATCCACCCATCAAGAAGGAAAAAAAGACAATACCAAATAAGGTTTATCAAAACAGGTATCCTCACATTTTCTTTGGTTATTGCTTTGCATGCTCTAATTTCGGACACAAAGATATGAATTGTAGAGCAATAAATTGAGTTAAAAGCAGAAATTATAACTCTTTTTCACCTCTACTTGAAGGGGACCTAGAATGCTTCAGATGTCATAACTATGGACATAAGGCCATTAATTACATATTAATGGAAGTTTTAGAACAACCAAAGTTCATTAGAGAGCAAAAGAAACTTTGGAGAGAAAAAAAATCAAAAAGGGAATGTCTTATTGCCTTAAAAACCCAAGATAAAAAAGACCTCTGGTATGTTGACAGTGGGTTCTCAAAACATATGATAGCTAACAAGGACAAGTTTTTAGACTTAAAGAAACAAAAGGGTAAAGTTACATTTGGCGACAATTCTTCAGGTAACATACTTGGGAAAGGCACTGTGAGTTTGGGAAAAGACAAAGCCAAAAATGTGATGCTTGTTGAAAAATTGAAACCTATTCTATTAAGTGTCAGCCAAACCTGTGATCAGGGGCACTTCTGCATCTTTTATTCTAAAAAATGTGAGATTAGGAGAGAAGACACATGAAAATTGGTTGGTACTGCTCCTAGAACTCCTGAGAATGTATATATACTAGATGCAAAATTGAATGAGGAATGTCATATAAATATAGTAGATGAAATTTGGCTATGGCATAGAAGGTTGGGGCACATTAACTTTGACAATCTCGTAAAAGTCAACAATCTTGGTGCAGTAAGAATCTTTCCAAAGATCATAAATCCCTCATATACTATGCGTAGGCACTATCAACTAGGGAAGAAAACTAGAATAAGGTTCAAAGAAAAATAATACACAACCTCAAAACCTTTAGATCTTGTTCACACTGACCTATGTGGACCTACAAGGACCAAGAGTTTGTAAGGATAGTCCTACTTTATGTTGTTCATTGATGATTTTACTAGAATGGGTTGGATATGTTTTCTCAAATAAAAATCAAAAGCACTTAACAAATTCAAAGCCTTTAAAACCCTTGTTGAAAATGAAAAGGAGACAAAAATCAAATGTCTTAGATCAGACAATGGTGGTGAGTGTTGGGTATGTGTTATATTCTTTGCATGTGTGTGTGTGGGCACGTCAGATATGACAACTATGTCTGACGATCCCTCGTAGTAGTGCTTTGTTTGTGCCATGTGCGTTGGGCGCTTTCTTAGGGGGGTCCCAGGGGGGCCCAGGTATGCCCCCTCCTGGTTACGCGCAACGCCCCCAATTTTTTTTTTGGGGCGGTTTTTGCTATTTTTAGTGGATTTTTCTATTTTTAGTGGTTTACTAAAAATAATTCTGGTTTTAGGGATTACGGTTTTGGTATCTATGGAATACCTAAAAAAATTGTGTATATTGTATAGTGACTGGTGAAATTCGATATAATGAACATAAGAAAGTTTTTCCTGGTTGAGGGTTTCTGGTATAAATCTTTGCGTACTATGTGAATGAGCTATTGATTAAATTTTGTTTTGCTTAAGAATCTATATGCATTGCTTTACTTCACAGGTTTAAAACTTACATGTGGTATTAGAGCTCGTTTTTGGCTTCAGAGGGATGCCTTTGTTGTTGAGGGTTTGGCTTGGTCTTGATAGATCAAGTTTATCTTGGGTCT
>SNQJ01S0215259.1:0-15582 GCA_010110895.2 Picea sitchensis
GGGGTTCGGGACTTTGTGGTGTCAAGGGTTCATGACATCGCATACTCCGATTTCCCGATAGGGAAATTCCCGAATAGAAGTTGTTGACCGTTGACCATCGGGGATCGGGGTTTTGTTTTGTATGTGAATTGTGTTCGCATGAATCGCGAACCCCCGAGTCGCGATATCCCGATTTCCGAAGGAGTTGCTGTGGGTGACTCGTGACTCCCGAGGGAGTTGAAGAGTGCTGACTCTTCGGGCCCGTGAGAAGCAGAAGGTCCTGGTGGGAGCAGTTTTCTCGGTGAGGGGCAGATTGCGTCAGGTTTTCAGCCATTACCAAATTTTCTTTGAGAGTACAAAGAATGGTCTTGTAGATAGTAAGATTGTGTTCCATAGATGATTTTTGGCGCTAAATTTCTCAAATGGGCTAAACTTCCATGGATTTTCCCCAAAAAGATTCGCCCAATTCCATTTTTTCTAAACACGATTCGCCCAAATTCCATAGAATAAAATTATTTTACCTTAAAAATCGCTAAAAGTTTCTAGAAAATATATAAAATCCTTATAAAATTGAATATTTTTCCAAATCTATCGCCAAACATTTTACTTTTTTCATATTAAGGACTAGTAACATTAGCCCAGGTTTCTACATTTCAATATAAATTTTCATCCTTAAAATTATCCTTGTTGCAGTCAACCTCCTGAACCTTGGAGACACCTAGAATGTATGGGAGAACCGATGGTGGTTTCTATCCATATATGACTTCAAATAGATTCATGTGATTGGAAGTATGGTAAGAGGCGTTGTACCACCATTCAACTAGGGGTAACCACTAAACCTAGTGATGTTGTTTGTTAGAAGCAAAACACCTAAAAAAAAATTCAAACACTTGTTGATTGCTTTCATTCGTCCTTCAGTATAGGAATTATAGGTTGTCCTGAGATTCAATTGATTTCCCTAGAGCCAGAATAATTCTTGCCAAAAATTGTTGGTAAAAGTGGGATCACAATCATAAACAATTGAATGAGGAAATCCATGGAGTTTGAAGATATTATCCATAAAACTTTGATCCACTGTGGATGTTGTCAACGGGTTGAGTAAGCCCAAAGTTGGATCAAGTGGGTGGAAAGCGAGGAGTTTTCTGTTAGGCGGATTCAATTCTACCGTGAGGGGCTTTACACGGAGCCATGGGGACCTGCCAATTTGATGGTGGTGATGTGGTTGCACCCGGAGATACACTACCTGTCGTGGTATGTGACCACGTGCACATAGAATATCAAAGCCACCCCATGTCCAAACTTTTTTATGCACCCAGGGGTTGGATCAATGGTGGGCGAGGAGTTTTTCACCATTGGGCAGTCCAATTCTCATGAAGGATTTACCTAGAGCCATGGGGTTACCTTGAGATAGTGGGTGAGCGTGTGGTTTACACCCGAATACTATAATAAATGGTAGCCAATGACTCGTGCACACATAAGTGGATCAAAGCCACCATCATATCCTTGGCGTTTAAACCCGCCGCAGTGCAAATGATTGGCAAGTGCGTGTAAATGGAAGGAAATTTGTAAAATGAGTCTCATGTTCTATTCTCCTGCGGATTTTCGTGTGCCATTCTTGCTTGAGGTGAGTGGTTGCACAGCAGGGTTTATAAGGTAGCTGGCAGGATTTGACCCCGTGTCATGTGAGTATGAGAACCACCAGTTGCTTATTCCCCCGGTACAAAAAAAAAAAAAAAAAAAGAGGTGGGATTACGCAGTCATAAAAAATTGAATGAGGAAATCCATGGAGTTTGAAGATGTTGTCCATAAAAAATTGATCCATGGTGGATGTTGCGAACGAGTGTTGAAGAGAACATAAATGCGAATACTTGGAAAGATAACCCACTACCACCGCCATGATAGTGACTTATTTCGGTTTGGGTAAGCCAACCGGTAAATGATAAATATCCATCCAAATAGTAGTTGGAATCAAAAATTGGTTGGGGAGTGTACAAGATTCCTTCTTCACATTCATCATGCCTTAAAGGTGGTTAAAGGTCAACCAACATGGAGTTAACGAAATATGTAGAAACAAAAATAGAATTAAAATGAGTATATATATATATATATTAAAGAAATTATGTTATGAGAAATCACACAGCTATCTATATGTGTTTGTAGTTCCTTGATTAACTAAATTTATAGCCTATAGAAGGCTGACGTAAAAAGAGATGTAGGGTGATTTACAAATGGACATTTTATACATTGCAATAGAACCTTTCGTTTCGGTACCAAACCTAAATCCAATGCAACCAAATCAACAAACAAGTATGCTAGAGTTATCACTCTAAGCCCATTAAGAATTTGGAAATTCAAATAACACTTGCGCACTTTAAGAGCGTGCACACATTCTTAAAACATGTGTGCATTATTACAGAAACAATATGCGTACAAGTTCCTAAATCATGTGTGCATTATTAGAAATGGGAACATGCATGGATTCATGTTAATACAAATAAATTATCTCTCTCTCTCTCTTTCTCTCTCTCTCTCTCTCTCTCTTCCCCCTCCGCGCCATTTTTCCCCCTCTCCCTTCCCCCTCCCTCTATATTCCTCAACCTCTGCAGACTCCACTCTCTATCCCTCACTTCTCTCCTACGCTTCCCCTCTCTCTCTCTCCATATCTCTCTCCTTGTCTCCCTCTTCCCCATTGTTCCCCCAGTTTCTCTCGGTCTCTTCATATTCTCTCTTGTTCATCCCTCTCCAACTCTTTGGTTGTCTCTCTTCCTCCACCACTCCACCTACCTCTCTCTCTCCCCTTTCCCGCCCTCTCTCTCCCCACCTCCTTTCCTCCTCTCCTTCTCTTCCCATCTCTCCCCAACCTCTGCTTATGTGTGTGTGTGTGTTGATCCGGCGATCTCCCCTCCCTCTCCCCCACTTTCCCTGGCCTGCTCTCTCTCTCCTACTCCACCCCTTGTCCCTCTTATCTCTTTGTCTCCCTCTTTGCCCCCTCCTCTCTCCTCCATCTCATCTCCAACTGCTCTCTCTCTCTCCGTATCCAGTGGTTTCCTCATCTGGCTTTCTCTCTCTCTCTCTTCCAACTAGTTTCCTAGATCAAATTATTCAAATGTTCCATTTTAATGTAAAAACATTTTCAATAAAGGGATATTAAATAACTTTCCATCACCAAATGTAAAAAATGGTTTGTGATTGAAGATCATATAGGATTTTAAAGTAAAAAATTGTTTATCAATTTCTTAGGTGTCCAACATTTTATATGAGTGCAATCTAAACTGTTGATTTATTTATCCTATTAATTTTTGTCATCATTCACAAGAAAATGTAGGAGGAATAGACATTTAAAATAATAAATAAATATACAAATGAAAGATTTATTTAATGCATTTCTGTATATATTAAATTGTTAAAATTTGTCAATTTTAAGCTAAGGTGTGTCGGTTTGGTTTGTTAGGCGACCATAGTTCAATATCCTTACGACACCCTTTGGTTGTGGTTTCTTAGCCAAAAGTGGCATGAATTACTAATATAATATAATATGCACATGTAATATAGTATGCTCGGTGAATCAATGAACATCAAAATGTGAGTGCAACACCATAAATAATACCTTTATTCAAAGAAACAGTATTCCTTGCTTGCCTCTTTGTAGGGGAAACCTCAAGGCCAGGATCTCTATTTTTAATGGTATCTAAGATTAGATTTATCAATGCCTCCCACTCTTATCTATACTAATTATATCTTCTAAGTTCTAACCTAGTAGAAAAACTTCTGTGGAGTCTTCACCCATTGACTTGTTCTGCATTTATTAAATAGGCATGGCAGCTAATTAATTTTCAGCCTTTATTACATGGAAATATGTTTTCTATATACCATGAGAGGTTGGCTCCCGTTCATCCATCCCCTTGAAAAATATGTATCCTCAGCAGCAAGGGTGAAATTGTTCTGAAGGAATGGTAGTAGGTTCCTGGGTATCTTCTGGTGGAGTATCTTGCCAATGAACCAAAACTTCATACACGGATAGATGCGTTGATGGAGGCGATGTATTAGCGAGAATCCAATATGACTTGTGAACACACAACAAAATGAAACCTTCTTCATCCAGCTCTTGTAGGATCATCTCGGTGTGGAATTTGGTGCCAATAACTGTCGAGGCATGAGACATGAAAATAAGGATATATAATATTGTGAGTGAATGGGAAAAGAAGTTAGCCCCGATAGGTATTGCTTCCATGATGTTGAATAGTAAAGGTTATAGAAATTTTGGTGCAATTTTATGATACTTTTGGGCTTTGAGTGAATTCTTCTTGTATGGTTGGAGACAAAGAAACACTTGGTATCCTTCAACAAATTGACATTCGGAACGACCCTAATCTTCCTGTTGCTTCATGTTATTTTGAGCCATTACCAAATTATCTTTTCGGAGTATGGATAATGGTCATGCAGAGTGTAAGATTGTAGTCAACCTCCTAAACAAAGAAACTACTAGAATGTATGGGAGAATCGATGGTGGATTATATCCATAGATAACTTCAAAAGGAGTCATGCAACTTGAAATATGCTAAGAGGTAATGTTTGGAAATATGTAATTTATTAGGTGTCTAATATGCTTGGGAAAAATATGTATATGTAATATTGTAATGTTTGGATTTTTCTTTCCATTATTGTACCATTGAACTCAATATTGGTTTTAGCATGCTAAATTGTCAACCATTTTCATTTTAATGTATAATTGTGAGAACGAAGATCTGCATACATCAACAATGGAAATATTTGGAACTAACCAAGCTGGACTTCCAATAGTAATGCAGATCCTATGCATGCAAAAGGAGATTAGCTGACTTCTAGAACCAAAAGCGAGCTAATTCAAAGTCGTGGGAACTCCCACCAGGAGAAGCATGAAGAGATGCAGGTGACTCTGCCTCTAGTTCGATTGTAGTAACAAAAGGGTGTTACAAGGTTGAAGCTCAATGAAAGTGTGCGTTTACATGAGTTGTGTTGATGTAAATTGAGTTGAAGATCCTTGTTATCTTTCTTTGTGTGGCACGAGCTATGGGATAAACACATTGTTTTTCTTGTAATAAAAACTTGGGTCTTAGGTTGGTTTGGCCGCATGTTCATATTTTTGTCTCTTTATTGTAGTTGCATATGTTCTTATTGTCATTTGGATAAGTATAAGAACTCTTTAATTGGTTAAGTAAATAACGTAAGTAATTGAACAAGTGACTCAAGATAAAGTATGGCGTGTCTTGAGTGGAGTGTGTCCGAGGTGGATATAGGATGAATGGGTGTGGTGGGCATGGGAACTCCTAAGTGGTGAATATAGGAGTTATGTGATAGGTGGTATTAGAGACAAATTTGAAGATAGATGGATTCGTCGTAGGTCTTGAGCTTGTAGTGGGGGGCACCTTAGAGAAGGTATGATCATGGACTATGAAGGAAGAATACTAGGGAAACCTGGTTGAAGGTGTCAGACAGGGTCATCATAGAGTTACACAGCCTAAGGAAAACACCTTGTAGATAGATAATCAGATTCTGAAGAAGAGTTTGTCAGTTAAGGAAGTTATTTTATCTTGGAATAGCTTGATAGGCAGAAGTCGAATTATGTGCAAAATGAGTGACAGATGCACGATGGAGGTGATGGCTGATGAAAGAGTGAAGACTAACATTAATGATGAATGGAAAATGAGCATGGAAGCAGCTAACAGAATATTACAGAAGATCATGTCGATCACCTCATGGTAGGATTCATGGGATGAAAGACATAAGACTCTCTCAATGGATGAAGAAGGTTGCCAAGACTAAGAGTTATACTTTCCCAAGGAGAGGGAGGCCATGCCCACCATTGTTAACATCATGGAAAAACCAAATTAGTTTGAAGATATCATCTCTATCATATGTGAAATATGTTCAGGACACAATTTTGCAAAGTATTGTCCAACAAAAAAGAAAGTCAGTCCACAACAAAAAACATGCAACGAAGAAGTCATGCATGGAGCTAAATCTTTGAACTCAACAAGTGTGAAGTCACTCAAGAAGAGGATGCCTAAGACAAATGTGAAGAAATGGAAAAGAGGTGTCTTAAAATTATAGGCTATAGAATTTGCAGCCAATTTATTTGTTTCTTGTGCAACCTTTACTACATTTCCCTAGTGAATTTATCATTGGGAAGCTGTTGGAGCAGGATGGAAGAAAACCAAATGGAAGCCACGAAGAAGGGCTTTTGCAGACTTGGAAGGGGGGTAATCCAACATGGCCCCTAGGACCATCAAAGGCAATGTTGGAAGAGTTAGATGATTTGATGAAGCATTTAGATGAGTTCAAGACAAGGGAATGTAAACAAAGTGCATAATAAAAAGAAGTTTGACTTTGTTTTGTGGATGCAATAGTATGTGGGGTGAAGGTGGAAGCCTTGGTTAACATTGGAGAGAATTGTAGTTTCATAAGTGAATGAACTACTACGTCGCTCCATTATAAGTTTGAGGGAAGTATGGCTACATTCAAGGTGGTCAACTCGTGGTGAAGTCCAGTGACATGAGTGAACATTCTGCACCATTGAGAGTGAGGAGTTGGTTTACAGCACTTGGGATTTAATGGTTACCCTGCATGAGTTACATTGGTGCCTCTGTTGGAGTTGGCTATTCTAATTCTCCCTTGAATAAAACGAATATCGATTATCATTGCCATGATTTTTCCCTCATTCGGTTTCCACACAAATCACTCTATCAAATTGTGAGTTTGTTGTTATTAGTTTAATGCGTGTTTAATATTGCTTATTTTATGCTACTGTTATATGCTATGCATTTCTTCCGCTACCCAACAAGTTGCATCAGAGCCAAGGCGAATTGAGTGGAGTATACATGAGTGAGCCAAGATATAGAATTGCATCACAAGTCACATTGGCATAGAACCATTAGAGACTCTCCCATCCACACTTTCGAAGGTGGTCTCTCAAATTATCTCTCCCATCCACACACCTCATGGCTAATACCTAAAATAATATTTTTTTTTGTTCACAAAAGTAAGTTTTAGTAATGGGTATAGCAAGAGTTGATTTTGGATTACATACAAAGTCAAGGTATGGACAGACTTTAGTTTCCATTAATCACTTCTATGTAGTGAATATTTTATGTTTAAAAAGTGGAGGAATAGAATTTATTGTGGGAGGTCAGCTTTTTCTTAGTAAAATAGGGGTGGATATTAAAAGGTGAAGTGGATCTTTTTAGAATATAAAAGGTGAGTTGGATCCTTTGTTAAAAGGGGTAAAGGTGCACCTTTTGGAAAAAAGGGGTTTTTTCAATATATAGTTTTTTGAAACCTTTTTTAAATTTCAAACTTGTTTTTTTTGTAGATCATGGGTTATCAAAGTTGTAATTTGTTTTGGAGTGATGTGTAATGGAGAGAGAGTCTTAGAGTTCTAAGTTTATGAGGTGGAGAGAAATTAAAGCGGTAAAACGGTTTGTGTGCTATAGAAACTTCAGTTCTGAGATATTCTTCTTGTGTGCAGCAAAGAGTTGCAAAAGACATTGGCTAGAAGGTAAAGCCCATTGGGAAGTATGTTAGACGAGGATTGGGAAGATCTGTATGCAAGAGCCCTCGGTACTATTCATTTGTTTTTTGTGGTATATGAGGGTGTTGTTTAACATGGTTAGAGAGGAAGAAATATGAGGTTTGTGGACCAAAGCTAGATGCAGTATATGACAAGGAACTTTTCAAACAAAATCTTCTTGAAGAAATGGGTTCTAAATCTACGGATGAAGAAGGTATAGATGTACCCCAATCCCTTGAATGTCTTCAATACTCTGATTTGTCAATTAACTAATATGAAAGTTCTAAGATGAGAATAGAAATGATTCACATCTTGTGTTAGATTACTGAGTCTTAGGATCATTTGAAATTACAACTATGTAGTTTAACACAGCAATTACCATTGATTATATTGACATTGTTGTGGGAGGAATTTGTCCTAAGAGATGAGAGAAAAGGTCGAGTATCATGAGACAGATCTACAAAATGAGGGAAATATCAGAAAGGTACAACGAGGTCCAAGTCAAAAGAGAGTAAGTGTAAGGCAAAATGTTGGTTTGTGGAAAATGCAGGCATCTCTAGGATTGTTGGAAAGAGCCAACAAGCATCCAAAGGACTCTCACAAGAAACAAATTATTTCTGAGGTATAGTTGATGAATTTTTATGCATCTGTTGTGTCTCTCCACTGTGTTCATAGAAGGTCACGGGGAGGGTATGATGATAAAGTTTGATCATAGTGAAATAATAATAATAATAAATGTATTTATTTTGGGTTGTAGAAATTATTGATTGCATGTAAATGGGCATATATATGTAAGACCTGGATATGGATGTGTATGCCCGGTTTATCAGGTTACTTATGAAAAGTATAGACATATATTTATGTAAGATTGAATATGTGGGGGGAGCCAATATTTAGGTTACATATTTCGATTGAAAGAGTTAATGAGTTGAATATGTTTTTAGGTCAAATCAAGTGGTTTTTCAGGTCCATGTGTTTTGGTAATCAGTGGCATTATTATTGATGGATTACATGTAATGGAATTCTATAAAAGGCTTGAGTGAACTCCATTGTAAATGGGTCTGGAAGTAAGAGGTGAAGGATTACTTCACCGGCTTGATCCAGTTAGTCAAAGTTGTTCGATTGCAAAATTCGAGGTGGAGCAATGTGTCCGGTTTAAGGTGGGTCTATAGAAGGTTGATGTGTTGGCAGGTCGATCAAGTATTTGAGAATATATGATGAAGGTAAGGTTTATATCCATGGAACTTGAAAAGTATTGCAAGAATTTGGGATCGAATAGGCATATTCAATAATTCCAAGTTGCAACAATGGTTGTAGACCCGAGAGGAAGATTCAAGAAGAGCTTTCTAAGTAGGACCCGGATCAAACAGGTAGATCTTTGATATGGTGATGATGTTAAAGAATGCAGACTGTTGGATCCTACTACCCACAAAATCATCATGGACAAAAGATGTAATGTTTTGATAAATATCCTTATAAAATCAAACATAGTAAAATATAAAAGGTTCAAATCATGGGCACAGTAGAAAAAGGTATTTGGAAGGTATTGATTTCCATGAAAGTTTCTCACGAGTCGTTAAAAGCTTTCTATTCATGTTGTGTTATCAATGGTTGTGATAGTACAAATAGATGTTAAAATTGTTTTACATGGAGGTTTTGGATAAGGGATGTATATGGAACAACTAAAACAGTTAGTTCAGAATCACAACAAAAAATTTGTTTGCAAACTCAAAATCGATATATGGCCTCAAGCATGGCAGGAAAATGGTACAAGATGTTTGATTCTTCATGGTGAGCCAAAATTTACAAGAAATTAGTGTAACCATTGGATTTATGGTATATTCATTATCTTATTGTTATATGTTATGCTTGTTGCATGCACAAGCATGGTTGAGATCAACCGGTTGGCTCAGTTGGTTACGACGTTTATTTATAAAGTTTAGGAGAAACAAAATAAATCTTGGGCATGGAAATGCATAGAGACATGAAATATGGTAATATTTGGTTATCTATGAGAGTATGTAATTGAATATGCTTAGGAATTGATATGAATAATGTATTTGAAAAATCCTTTGGCTTTCCATTGTAAGAAGTTTGGTCTATGTCCCAATTGATGAAGAAGAAAATGGTTATGTCTCAAGTATTATACACTGCTAGTAGGAAGTTTGAGGATTGCGATGGAGAAATGGTCAGCATTTCTACATGGAGTTAGTGTCAGTAGACATGGAAAAACTAGGTGAAGAGCATGGAAATGGGTGCTTCAAACAAATAAGCACAAGTATCATCTACAATGGTTGCAGTGAGTTGGTTTGTGGTTATGATTCATGAAATTTGGACAAGTGCATTGGTTTATTAGATAGGTTACTCATGGAGGCAGATAGTTAATATAGAGTGAATCGTGGGCATGTTCAAATAGCGATATTGTCATCTAGAGTTGTATACCATATGAACAATGTGAAGGTGCAATGTGTGAGTGAGTGTGTGTGAGAGCAAGACACAATATTGAGGTGTTGTGTATGAGAGGAGAGGATGGTTGTATGCACAGATTTCTTCATTATAATTCTCATGAATAAAAATATATTATCATTTCCCATGTTTTTTCCCTCATTGGGTTTCCACATTAAAATACTGCCATCAAATTGTAGGTTTCATTTCACGATTAATGCGTGATTAATCTTTCTTATTTTATACTTTTATATGCTATGATATTTTGCTTAATTTTAACATGGCGCAATTTATCATTGATCCATGAAATTGATGGACAAAAGACAAACATTGGCATATCCATTGACAAACTCATTGGGTGCCATGTTCAACACTTCTTGTCCCTTCCAGAGTATATTCACGATGTGTGTTTGAGGTAGCCGTTGTAGTTCCTTGACTCTCGTCATAGATAATGAAAATCAATGGACAAAAGACAAATTTAGGCATCTCAAGTATTTGGAGAGTTTAGTTGTGTGGAAAGAAGATCTAGAAAATTTAAAGTGGTTTTAACCTGCGCTACTAATCTTTGTTTCAGTCCTTGAGCTTGTACTTTTAGGTTATTTATGAAGTGATTTCATACAACACTTGAAGCATTTCATATAATTTAGAGCAATTGCTACCTACAGTAATTTAGGAGCAAATTTGGCAAAATGGAACATACCCAACTTTGTCTTCATTTAGCCATTTCTTTAAAGAACTCATCATGCTTCTGGTATTTTTGAATAGCAAAGCATTTCAGAAACTGAGATCATTTCTTATAATGGAAGGCGAACTTCCTTCAATCAATGGGTAAAACTAGTTACTAGATGTTTTCAGCATCGTGCCAACTGATTTATTTCACTCCCATGATTGATCCGTCTCAGAGCCAAATGGATTTATCCCATGATTCATTAAACTATCTTAGAGCCAAACGGATCAATCCCATTAGAGAGAGGTTTGGTAGAATTGAGATTAATAGTTGTTGTTTTTGTTCATATCTGTTTTAATTTACGCTTTGATGGAGTTTATTATTATTTTTAAACAATTGTTTATAATATCTTCCCTTGGCTCCAGCATTTACTTAATATTTCCCTCACCTTGATATCTGTAGAATTGATATTAGATAGAGATAATATGAAACATACCTAATATTTCACCGCGCAGCCTCTTATAAAAAATTATAAATAAAAACAACTTTAAAAACACATCCTACCAACTTATCTATTATTAAAAAACACATCCTACCAACTTATCTACTAATAAAATATAGATATATCTATGCTTAACATTACCCGTGAAATTATCCAATACCCTTCATAAAAATCTCTTAAAGGTCCATGAATTTGATAAATGGACCTTGCACTTGATATGGTATACCTACTACGTTCCATGCACCGTGCACAATTTTTAACTTGCACATTTTAATATTCAAATAAAGTACAATATTTATCATCATGTTTCCGACCATTGTACATTCCATAACCTAAATTATCAAAACGGGAAATTATTCAGTTCTTTAATTATCAAAACGAGAAATTATTCAGTCCTTCTCATAGAAATCTCTTAAAGATTCATGAATTTGATCTCTACTCGCGGAGTTTAAAATTCACTCCATCCATTTAATTCACTTATTGTGGTATACCTACTATGTTGTGGTATACAATTATTGACACAAAGTGAGTAAAAAAACACAAAGATCATATCGAAGGTTTCATCTTACTCATCAAAAATGTGGATACAATGTTTACATGTATAAGCGGACAGTTCAATTGTCCCAATATTTTTTAAGTTAACATTACATAGAGGATTAGTTAACATCCCTCGAGTTTAAAATTCACTCCTTCCATTTAATGCACTTATTGTGGTATACCTACTATGTTGTGGTATACAATTATTGACACAGAGTGAGTAAAAAACACAAAGATCATATCGAAGGTTTCATCTTATTCATCAAAAATGTGGATACAATGTTTACATGTATAGGCGGACAATTCAACTGTCATTGAATGAACAATGGCCAATATTTTTTAAGTTAACATTACATAACCAAAGGATTAGTTAACATTCCCCCTTTAATCTGAAGGGACATTTTTCATCCCAAGCATCATTAGAAATTTTTGAAATTTCTCTCGACCCAAAGCTTTAGTAAAGATGTTCACAATTCGCTATGAAGTGGAATAATGATTGAGATGAATGATTTGGATATCAACATGATGATGAATTAAATGATATTTGGTGTTGATATGCTTGGTTCGATCATGAAATTTGGGATTCTTGGCCAATTGAACTGCAGAAGTGTTATCAACAAGTAGAGGCGTTGAAGTCATTTGTTTCTCTTGCAAATCTTCAAGTATTTTCCGAAGCCAAATGATTTCTTTTGTGACTTGAGCTGCTGCAACATATTCGTCTTTAGTTGTAAAATCAACTGGTATAGTTTGTTTTCATGATCTCCAAGTGATCGATGCTAATCCAAGAGGCATCAAATAACCTGGAGTAGACACTCCATGCTCTTTGTCCCCGTCAAAATCAGAATCTGAATAACCAATGAGATGGAAGTCTGAAACTTTAGAATATTTGATGCCAAATGATTGAGTTCCTTTTAAATATTTGAGCACTCATTTTGCTGCGTTCCGATGACCTTCACAGGGCTAATGCATAAACCTACAAAGTATTCCTACAACAAAGGTTATGTCAGGACGAGTAGTAGTAAGATAAATTAAACTTCCAACAAGCTCCTTGTACTTTGTTTGATCTTTAAATGCATTGCCTTCATTTGATGTAAGTGTTAGATTCTACTCCATTAGAGTGGAAACAAAATTACAATCCTGCATCCCAAATTTGCTCAATAGCTCTCCAATATACTTTTTCTGAGAAATAAAAATGTACTTCGGTTGTTGATCTACTTCAATTCCTAAATAATAATGAGGAAAGAATAAATCAATCATATCAAAAACACTTTTTAGCTCTTTATTAATGGATTCTATATAATCATCATTGTTTCCTATGATTAGTAGATCATCAACGTATATGACTAGGCATACAACTGATTTACCAACCTTCTCGACAAATAGAGTTGCATCATCTATATTGAAATGTTTGTAGTTTAATTTCAGAAGATGCTCATTTAATTTTTGATACTAAGCACGTGGTGCTTGCTTCAAGCCATATAAACACTTTACCAAATTACAAACCTTATGCTCTTGACCTTTGACGGTAAAACCTTCAGGTTGAGTAATGTATACATCTTCTTTCAAGTCTCCATTCAAGAATGCAGTCTTAACATCCATATGATGATTTTTTCATCATTTATGAGCTGCCAAAGAGAACAAAGTTTGAATAGTGCCCCATTTTGCAGTAGGAGCAAATGTTTCTGTGTAGTCAACACCTTCTTTATGAGCATATCCTTTTTCTACAAGTATTTCTTTGTGTTTATCAAGAGAGCCATACGTTTTATATTTGTTCTTATATACCCACTTGCAGCCAATAGGTTTGATTCTAAATGGAGGGTCCACCATCCTCCAAGTTCCATTTTTTATGAGAGCATCATACTCTCTCTGCATTGCACTTTTCCATGCATCACTATTTACTGCTTCTTGAAAGAAAGCAGGTTCATCAAGCAAAAAACCTTAATTCAAAATCAAAAGAACTCTGGAAACTGTTACCTGAGTTTGAAGTAACATCCGTGACAAACTCATCATATTTTCTTGGAAATGTCCTAATCCTTGTTGATCTACGTACTGATTGTTGTGATGTTTCCTTAGCTTCAAGAGTTGGTTCTTCAAGAGATAATTCAAGTACATGTTTTGATTCCCTGTTGTCATTCAAAATTTCTTCTCCCACATTCTCTACATTATCTAATGGAGAACCAGAAGAAGAAATTGATGTTATCAAAGTAAATTTCAAAGATTGATCTAGAACATGAATCCCCCCTTCAAGATTTGGAAGTTTATTATCCCATTCATGATAGAATTGTTTAGAGTGAAATCGATCATTGTTTGTCAACAGTGATTTCCTCTTTATCAAACTCAAGAAATATAACATCTCTAGAAACATAAAAGAAAATCGTTTGCTTCATTGTAAAGTCTATAATCTTTTGAAGTATTAGAATATCCCAGAAAAATGAACTTTCTGCTTCTTGCTCCCAATTTATTTCTCTGTTGTTCGGGAATCAAAGCATAATAGGTGGAACCAAAAACTCTTAAATGCTTGACAACTGGAAGATGGCCATGCCACATTTCATAAGGAGTTTTATTTTGAAATGCAACTGAAGGATTTCGATTCTTAGTGTAAACAACACAAAGGATTGTCTCTCCCCAAAACATTAATTTGACATTCTTAAAAAATATCATTGATCTGATCATATTCAACAAAGTTCTATTCATTCATTCAGCCATGGCATTTTGTTGTGGATTAAAAGGAACAGTGGTATGATGTTTGATACCATTGTTTTGCAAATATTTTTCAAAAACTGAAGATGTATATTTGCCACCATTATGAGTTTTAAAATTTCGAATATTGAGTTGAGTTTCATTTTTAATCCATAAATGAAAACTTTTGAATGTATCAAAAGCTTGAGATTTTTCTTTTAATAGATAAACCCATCACATCCTAGTATAGTCATCAATAAAATTCATCATCTATTTATTTCTATTTGCGGATGGAACAGGCATGGGCCCACATAAGTCTGAATGAATAAGACCAAACTTTCTAGAAGCTCAAGACATAGAGTCATGAAAAGGTTGTTTACTGTGTTTGCCTCAAATACATGCATCACATTGAGAAAGTTGTCTTTGAATTGTAGGATGCCTTTTAATTCCCTTTTGCTTCATAAGCCCAAGACTCTCAAAATTAATGTGACCAAATCGAGCATGCCATAACAAAGTGGAAGATAAATTACCACTATGTTGAAGGATCTATGCAGGCCTATCTATGGACTAGATAATCATTCAATGAAATAGCATAACAATATACTAAATACGAAATGATTAAATCACAATATCATAGAAAGAAGAAAGAATTGTAATTGCACAAAAAGGTTGTGTTCTTTGTGATCAACCTTGATATTTATAACAATACATAGCCTCATAGAACAAACAGTTAGATGCTCATGATTGAACGCTTACAAAAATTGATTTTAGAAAACTACTCATGCATTTTGCGTGCATTATTTAGTCAGACAATCTATATCTGAATATTAATAGACAGAAAAAAGAAAACTGCAAATGGATTGATGGATTGCATCATGTCAGATGATTGACAACACTGCATCAATTACCAACATACTCCCCCTTGATGCTGAGAGGGCTCACAATCTGATCTCGAAGTTTCAAAAAATGGACTTTAGCAACTCCCTTAGTGAAAATGTCTGCAAGTTGTTCTTGGGTCTTTATATACATTAGTTCTACTTCCTTCTTTTGCACCAAATCTCTAATTAAATGATACTTTAAATCAAAAATGTTTTGTCCTGCTATGATGGACTGGATTCTTGGCCAATTTGATGGCACTAGTGTTATCACAAAATATCACTGTAGGATGAATTTGCTTCTCTCCAATTTCTTCTAGAACTTTTCTAAGCCATAATGCTTGTGTACCTG